>JAFEMH010005863.1:0-146103 GCA_022495995.1 Adenophora triphylla var. japonica | reverse complement strand
GGGGAGACATCGTGCCGCCGGGCTCTCAGGGCGAGACATTCCCGGGCATAGGTCGGATGGCGGCGCGGTAGCCGATACATGTGCGGGAGAGGGAGTCCCGCTATACGCTACTCATGTGGCCGGTGAGGAGAGGCTACGCAGATGATGCACGAGGTGCCAATGTTTTCGTGACGCTTGGTCTTTTCTCGCGACGCCCTTCCGGTGATAGGGGCGATCGGTTTAGCCGAAATTTGGGCCTGGATGAGCCAGATCAAGCACGCGATCACTTGCTGATGCGGGTTCCCCATTGGAAGTTACAGACTTGCAGGACCACTTTCAGAGGGTCTTGCGGTGATCGTCGAAGCGCTTCTGGCTCGTCTCGCAGGCGTCTTTCTATAATTCCATCATTGGTTCTGCAAGGGTACAGTTTGCGGGCCGAGTGACGCATGCCATCGACCGATCCGAGTTAGGCGCCGCTACCTTTGAGGTGGGATGCTGCGTGATGGAAGATCCTTCGACGCTATTGGCAGATCACCCGGTGGTGGTAATACGTCCTTTCCAGCGCCGTGGAGTTCTCTTTCACCTGAGTAGAAGGCACTGTTTGTCGACGCTTTATCACAACCTTGATATACGAATCGGTACGAAAGAGTGTATAGGGAGACCACGGATGGCTATCTTGTGGAGATGGAGTGAGCCAGCTGGAGTGCCGATCACCTCGACTGACTTCGACCTTTATGAGGATGTGGATAGAAGCAAGGGCTAACCACGGGAATCGTGCGGCGTGGCTGCCACGGCCGGGATTATGAGGCAAGTGCCGATCGGAGGCCAATGGCAAAGTGACCACCGTGATGATGGCTCTGGCGAGGCAGGCGCTGAGACAGAAGCTAGAGAAAGGGCTGCGTTGGATGTGCCCACAGGCTTAACGCGAGGCGTTGGGAAGAAGTCCCCGAGCCGAGGTAGAAGGCCTACCGTAATATTTCGGCGAAGGTGAAGAACACTCGCCGGGAAAAGGGAAGGGGAAAAAGGATGCAAGGACCTAGTACGGGAAACTAGGTTGACTCTCATTGCCGGCCCGTAGAGTATCCACCTATCATTGGTCATTGCGTACACATTAATTGATTAATGTTTTATTGTAGTTTTTGCTACGCGTGTAGCGAGGTCAAGAGTCGACCGTGCTTCGAACTACATCCAAAGAATGTTTTTAACCGTTATGAATTTGTAGGTTAAATGAAAAGAGTTTTTCAAACACAAGCAATTGATGCTTATTGTATTTTTTTTTTTTTTAGACCGAACCAATGATGGCCGCCTACGTTCCCCTTTTTACAATTGGACTAAGGGGCTGTGTCACCGTAGTTCGACACTTTAGGTGAATTTGAGAAAACAAAGACAAAAGAAGCGCGACTGTTTTTTACCTGGATCATTAGCGGGAATGTATCCAAATGGGTATTACTCTTTTAGCACTTTAATTTACCGAGGGGACGGTGTATGGGGAAGGAGAGTTGACTCGTGCTCTTCCTCAAACGAAGTATTCGCGGAGCTTGCTTCCGTTCACGGGTTAACGAAAGGGTTTCCGTCCAAGTCCGCTAGCTTCATGGCTCCTCCGAGAAGATTCTTTGTACCACGAACGGTCCTATCCGTAGGCTCCCACTTTCCGAGGGGATTGGTCTCACAGGAGGCTTTTCCTTTAGCACCAAGTCGCCTTCTCGAATGTCTCGATCTTGACTTTCTTGTCGAATGCTCGTGCCATTCTCGCTCTGGTAGGCTCGAGTATGTTCCATGGCTTTCAATCCGTCGAGTAGAGCAAGTTCGTCGTGACGGCTTTGTAGCCATTCGACTTCATTGATCCCGTTTTCCAAGAGGACTCTGAGGGATGGAATTTCCAATTCCACGGCAACATCGCTTCCATTCCGTAGGTAAGTGCGAACGGAGTCTCCCGTGGCGGTTCTCGATCGATGTTCCCAGATCCCTGCAGGGCTAGATGTAGCTTTTCGGGCCGGGCTCCCGACCTCCGGTGGTCATCTTTCCGATTATCATGGCGAGAGTCTTGTTGCTGCCGCCTCTACCGCACCATTGGTTTGTGGTCCGTAAGGAGAAGACTTGTGACGTGCGACTCGACCCGGCCGCAGTTGGTCACAATCTCCTTCGAAGTTAGTCCCATTGTCGGAGATGATCTCGTTGGACACCCCGTATCGGCACATGATGTTCTCTCGATGAACTCCGCCACCTTCTTAGAATTCAAGTACCTTGTACGATCCGGCTTCTACCCATTTGGTGAAGTAGTCGATGCGACTAAAATGAACTCGTGACCATTGCTCCTGGAGGAGTGATCTTGCCGATGACGTCGATTCCCCATGTGGCGAAAGGCCATGGCGTAGTCATGCAATAGAGTTCATGAGGCGGGATGTGATTGAGGTTGGAGAACCGTTGACATTTGTCGCAGCCTTCTGACGAATCGGGATGCGCCTGCTTTCCATTGATATCCAATAGTATCCTATACGGAGAATGATCTCGTGTCAATGCTCGGGCGTTCATGTGCGGACCGCAGTTCCGTTGTGAACTTCGCTCATTAGCTCGCCGGCTTTTTCTTTGTTTACACACCGAAGGAGTGGCCCTTGGTGGCGCTTCTTGTACAACATACCCCTGTAATGACGAAATGGGATGCTGTGCGTTTTAATGCCATCATGTTTTTGGCTTTGATCCCTTCTTTGTATTTTCCATCTTCATTTGTGAAGGAAGCTTCTCCGCTTTGGAGGTACTCGGTAACTGATTGTACCAGGGTTCGTCGATCGTTTCTTTTTCTTTTTCGATCTCACAAAGCAATAGGCGGGTGTTTCCCGGGCTCCGCCTATTCTCGAGGGGTTTTACCGCTTTCCCATCGGGAATTTTGACAAGAGAGGCGAGGGTTGCTGTATGCCTCGCGGCGGTTGCCTCGTCTCTTGGCAAATAGTGAAAAGAGATGTCCTTGAACCGAGCAATGAGCTCCTCCATGTACGCGTGGTACTTCCGAAGGCGTCGAATCTACCGTCTTCCATTTGTTGGATACTTGATTGATGATCAATGCCGAGTCTCCATATACATCCAACTTCCGAGATGTTGCGCCGAGGGCGGCTTCCAAACCGCCGCACAGCTTCGTATTCGCCGCATTGTTGGTTGCTTCAAAATTCGCCTTGACGGCTATGGGAGTATGCTCGCCCTGGGATCGACAAGGAGCATTCCAATACCATTCCTTCTTGTTGGCTGCCCCATCGAAGAAGAGTTGCCGCGGTTTGCGCTGGCCAAGTGAAAAGATTCCGTCGTCCGGAAATTGCGGATCGTGACCCTTAGGTTCATTGCTTGGGAAGTCGGCCACTGATCCGCCATTACTCGCTCCTTTGTTGATTTTTCCGACCATGTACTTGATGTCGAACTCTACCAGAAGAATGACCACTGGCTAGCCGCATCGACAGAGATGGCTTGTCAAAGAGATATCTGACGGGGTCCACTTTGGAGACCAGAGCACCGAATGCGACCGCATGTAGTGTTTCGCTTTCCCGACTACCCATACCAAGGCGGTACAAGTTTTCTCCGATGCCGAGTAGCCGAGTTCACTTCCTTGGAAGCTTTCGGCTTACGAAGTAGATTGCATGCTCAACCTTGGAATCTTTCTCTGCTTTGTGCCAAAGCATTGCTCCGATTGACGTGTCTGGCACGTCGATACAGGAGTAGTGGCTTGCCTTCATGTGGCGGGCACAGAATTGGGGGATTAACCAAGTAGGTCTTGATTTTCTCAAAAGTCTTTGGCAATTCCTGAGTCCCATTTGATGTCGGCATTCTTTTTCATCGCTTGAACATGGGCTCGCAGAGAGATGTCAACCGGTTGATGAAGCGACCGATGTGATCAAGTCTTCCCATGAAGCTCTTTACTGTCAGTGGTTTGAGGCGGCTTCATGTCGATGATGGCCTTGATTTTCCCGGGATCGGCTTCGATACCTCTTTCGTAACCATGTACCCCAAGCACCTTGCCGCGCTTGACGCCGAAGGTGCACTTTGCCGGTTTAGCCTCACGGAGTGCTTTCTCGAGTCCGGTGAAGAACTTCCTCATGCACCGTCATGTGCTCGCATGTCCGATCCTCGAGTGGATGATCATGTCGTCGACGTATACTTCGATTTCTTTGTGAATCATGTCATGGAAGAGGGTATGCAGCCCGCCGGTAAGTAGCCCCAGTTCTGACCGAACGGCATGACCGTGTACGCATGTCCCCCATGGAGTGGTGAAGGCGCCTTGGCCTCGATCCTCCTCGGACATCTTGATCCGGTCAGTATCCAAATAACCCGTCCACGAAGGACTTTACTTCGAAATTTGCCGTGGTGTCGACCAAACATGTCGATGTTAGGCAAAGGGGAAATCATCTTTAGGGCTGGCCTTGTTGAGATCCCGGAAATCCACGCAAAGATTCGACCTTTCCGTTGGCCTTGGTGACCGTCACGTATGTTGGAGAGCCAAGTCGGGTACTCAATCACTCTGATGAAACCAACTCGGAGCATTTTCTCAATTTCTTCTTTAACTTGCAAGGACCACTCGCTTGATCTTGCGCAGCCTTCTGTTTGGATGTGCTTGGATTCGGGATCCAGGGGAATTCTGTGCTCCACGATTGAGGGATCGAGTCCCGGCATGTCCCGGTATGACCAGTGCGAACACGTCAACATACTCCCTGAGGAGGCTTATCGTGGCTTCTTTTCTCGCATCGGCGAAGAAACCGCCCACTTGTGTCTCTTTAGGCTCTTGCACCGACCCTGTGTTCACTTTGGTCATAACCTCTTCGGCTTTGGGCCCTATTGTCCTCTCGGTCAACTACACGCTCGAGAACTTCTTTAATGTATTGTTCGCTTAATGTGTCGCTTCTTTATCAATTGAATTATTAACGTCTTTTAAGTTGTTTGTTAACTTATCGCTTGTTAAAGTGGCAATGAGAGGATACTCCGAAAGGTCGACTTTTCATTAAACAAGAACGGGAATACATGATTGGCTACAACATTATAGTCCTCCTGCGTAAGGCCTTTGGATGACTCGTAGGACCGGACTCGACAAGGACTCGACTCGCAGGGTTTGAGACCGGGTTTAGGGAGATGTGGGTGCGGGCCCAGCCTTGTCTTCCAATTCGCCCGGCTTGCCCTTGATCCGGTGAAAGTTACCCAATTCTTCAAAGGGCATTGGCCGGATGCTTGATGAGGGTGCGGGGATCGAGAGGCTTGGCTTCGCCGTCCCTATCATGGCAATCATGCTATTGTCTGAGCCCCGCCGATCAAGTTTGGCAACTCCATGACTTCTTCAAACAGACTCGTAGAGCCGGTCCACCGAGAGCGTCTTCTATGAATTCCGGTTCCTTCGCTTTGACTTACTGTCTCGAATGTGGCCTCGGCGGCCGATCCGAACAACTTGTTTCCCATGGAGAGTACCTTGAGTTGCTCCTCCAAGTCTCGGGATTCCCTTGAATGTGTACTCATGGCCGGATCGTGGTGGCAATTGGTCCAGTAGAGCCGTGATGTCGAGGAACGCTCCCCTTATCGGATTAGCTTTGAGTCCTCTCAAACGCTTGAGGTCCCGTGCTAGTCGTTCCATTCTTCCCCGTAGTCTCCGTGCCGACTATCCCTCGGCTTCTTTCTCATCTTCATGGGCCTTCCACTGCCGGTCCCCTCAGCTTCGTTTGATCTGCCTTGCTTCCCTGTCGGTCCCCTGCTTTGTCGGTTCCCTTGTCGGTCCCCGCCTTCGCCGCTGCGGTTCCCTTGGTGAAGTAATGAGCGAGGTCAAAGCCGTAAGGTCGAGATTGGGTGTGCCGCCTGAGGTTCCCTTGCGGGCCGTCGCCTTGGTGCGGGCGAGCCTTTTGTCTTCCTTGATGTCGCCCGGTGTTGGCACGTAGCCAAGCCCCCGGACCGTGGTGTGGTCCTTGACTTCAATAACTTGGTGTTGGCCTTGCAGCCTTTTGCCGAGCCCCACCCCGGGATGAAGTTCATGAGTTTCATCATCCTCATGGCGGGAGGAATCTGATCGTGAGACAGGGAAGGTCCACGTTGCATATTTGGATCTTGGAGGTCTCCAGAGTGAATCCAAGCTAATGGCATGTCATCATTATGCTTGATTTCTAACACCGGAATGCGTTGGTGCGCGGTCCCCTCGGTGACGCCGTCGCCGTAGATCGTGGTTAGCTTGTTGCCGCCTTACATGAACTTAAGGCACCGATGAAGGGTGGATGCCACGCCATTGATTTGATGCAGCCAGGGACGCCCAGATGGCCGTGAAAGTGATTGGAATGTCCAACACTTGGAATTCGGTGGGATCACCCGCTGCCGAACCGTATGTTAAGAGTAGCAACCCCGAGAACCGTGCGGGAAGTAGAGTCATAGGCCTTGACAAGCTGGGTGGACCGAAGGCTTAAGATCTGTGGGCTTGATGTCAAGCAGTCCATCATCTTGGCGGGCAAGACATTCATTCCGGAACCTCCGTCTACCAACACGCGGAAGGCGACGCTCGTCCACTGGATCGTGATGTAGAGCGGCTCATTGTGATCAGCCCCCAAATTTTGGAAGGTCCAAATCGTGAAGGTGATAATGTTGCCATACTGGATGTTACCGATCATCCGAATGACTTCATCTCGGGGTTGGCCCACGGGGACCATGGTACGGGCCAGCTTTCCTCTAGCTTGAGCTTGTGAGGATAAGAGGAGGTGAGCAGAGACCAAAGAGAAATGTTCGCCCGAGTCTCGCTTGAGCCGAGTGAGGATCGGGTCCTCTTTCAAGGAATTTGCGTCTTCGGGCCGGCCGGATTGTACTCGGCTCCGTCGGCTTTTTGGTGGCCTTAGGTGGTAATGCATGGATTTGACCCGATCGGGTTAGAACGCCGACATCAGTTTGGTCCCTTCCGAACAGCCGCTCCGAGTTGAGCCATAGTTAGAGGAGGATTCCTCGTGAGCATAGGGCCATATGTCTTCCCTCAACTCATTGATTGTGGATGAATTCCCTGAGCTTCGGCAGCTTGACGGATTCTCGTCCCCAGATACCGGCTTGGATGCCTCTCGCGGGAGGTAGCCTACGCTTGACGCAGCTTGTTCGAATGTCGTGCACAAATGGTTGCCTCGAACCGAACCGTGCAGGCCGACCCTCCGGGGAGGTTGGAGAGTTCTCGGCTGCGAACGGTCTCCTTGATCTCTTCACGGTATATCGCGTTCCTTTCCTTCTTGCCGAGCATACTCGGGCATTCTCGAGTTGGGTCCGCGATACTCGTGGTTTGCTAGTTTTCCTCTACTCCGGGCCCATATCAACCTTCATGCAATGGGAGCTCGCGTCGAGAGTTAGCGCCTGCGTTTCTTCCCATGTGAGAATGGCCAGTGCTTCTTGAACTACGTGCGGCGGCCTAGGTAAACCTCCATCGGGGAGAGTTTTCTCCTTTGCTTTATCTCGAGTGGCGGGTATGTCGGAAGGTGAGTACACGGCTTCCCGAACATCTCGCCCATGTGATCGGTTGCCGTCCCAGGCTGATCGTTTCGTAAACGAATGCCGTAGACTCGTGGAATTTCCCCGAGTAGTTGCTCGAGACGAATTTCCATCCTCCTCTTGTTTTTTAATAGACCTTCCTCCCTGAGTTGGCCTTTCAATTTGAGTGCGGAAATGATCCGTTCCCATCCTCCCAGACCCTCGGGAGTCCGGTTTTGTTGACTTCATGCCCGGCTTGGAAGAGAATGGTTTCATCGTCTTCGTCGCCGCTTTCACAGAGAACTTGCTTTCCCGGGAAGGTAAGCGCCGGGATTCGTTTCGCCGTGTGTCGTTCCATCTCCTAGGTCATCGGGACCGCTGACCACCCTTGCTCGGCAGAGGGGTTGGATGAGAACAGACGGTAGTCGTGGAAGTTTCCATGAGCAAAGCTCTTGAGGTCGAACCGGTCTCAGAGTGGCCTCTAGCTTTCGTCCGAAGCCGCCCGTGACACTTTAAGGGCTTGGGTCCCCGTAGGTCTTTTCGAGCTTGGTCTTCGTCCCAAAGACGACTTTCTTGAGCGGCTAGTTCCATGAGGGCTTTCCTTGCGAGAGCTAAGCAGTCTCCGTAGGTGCGCACCGTCTGGCTAGTGTCTAGAACTGTGATTACATTCAAATCGCCGAATGGCGGGAACACTTGGATTACGTTGACGAAGGAAGTCGGACTGGGACATTCCATGCGGCCTTCCTTGATCTCGATTACCAAGAAATTCGCCCATATCTGCTTGATTGACCCCACGGGGGTGTTGAATTCTGCAATGTTGACAGTCTCGTGATCTCGCTCGATCGCCAAGTCTATCAGAGCTAGCAATGACCGGCGTGATGTCTCGAATCCGGCCGTGACGGCTGGGAGCAGACCGAACCGGAGCATGTTGATGCCGAGGTGGTCATTTCCTATGTCGGAAGCCGACTCGCCTTGCGGGAAGACTTTCATGCATGTTTTCGGGTGGCCGCCAAGCGTTCCCGAGGTTGATCTCGACTCGTAGCAGGGGTGAGGAGCTTGGGTCTCCTTCGCCGTTGCCCTTGGCCTCGGCGGCGCTGAGGGTATAAGCTTGACCGACGGCACGGGCCGGTTGCCACCGGGCCGGTACTGAAGTAGTGGGATGAGCTCGAGCTCGCTTGGCCAAAGCCTCGTTTACCATGAGCAGTGGGGCCGCCGAGGGTGACCTTGGTATTGCAGAATCTGACGATAAGGACCGGATCCTTGGTATCATCGGGATATCTGGAATAGATGATGTTGACGAAGTCGTCGTCAACCACTTGATCAGAGGGATTCTTCATCGTGTCAACCAATTGCTTCCAACTGTCGGATAGCCGCTTATCGGACGTTGAGCTTGACAATTTCCATGGTATTGGAACCTTCGGGTCGTAGGTGACCCGGGACATCGAAGGAGTTCCGTCCTCAAAACCGAGCATGTGAATGCAGAGGTCCGCCCGCGGGTGCCGCGTCCTCGACTCCGGAGAGTCCAGATTCATCATCATCGACGGTTCAATCCAAACGTAGGGACGTATTGCGTCCGGTTGCGTTGGCTGGAGCAGCTAGGAAAATCTCGTTGCTTGAGAGGAAAGGATTACTGGGAATCCCTCTCGTAGGACATCCCATACAACCGCCATACATTCGAGATGAGTATGACGGTGCTTGCTAACCTTTATCACAAAGATTTCTTCACTGGGCAGGCCGTAGAATGGGTTTGAAGAATCCCGACAAATCTCTCGAGCAGACGGGGTTTATGTGCCCGCATCACGGCGATGTTCGCCGTTTCCTTCCACCCGCTCCAAATGTTGGAAACGACGCTTGAACTTGATGTATCGGACCGCTGTGGTCCGCTCGCTCGAGTACGTTTACATAGTTAGCATCTCCGGACTCGAGGGATTCTCGATGAGATTTGCCCCGATAGTCCTTGGTTGATTCGAAGGAGGTAACCCCGGTGCCCGAGTGCGGACACGGCACTACTGTCTCGGCTTCATTTCCTATGAGGAAACTATCCCTCGGATGACTTCGAGATCTCCCTCGCCGGTTAATGAACTTAACACACCGATGGAGAGTGGAAGCTATGGCTTTCATGTGGTGTAGCCAAGTGGCGTCCCAAAAGAGCCGTGAACTCGGATGGAATGTCCATCACATGGAATTTTCACGGCACCATTTGGGTTTCGAACCGTAGTTCCAGAGCCACCGTCCCCGTGGATGGGACGAGACGAGCCGTCGTAGGCCTTGATAGTCCGAGCCGACGAATCGGGGATGGCTTTCATTGATGCGGAGAGCTCGCATCATGCCGAGAGGGAGAACATTAACGGCCGACCCGTTATCTACCAATACTCCGGGGAGTGATATGGTGTTGAGCTTGAGAGTGATGTACAGGCTTCGTTGTGCCCCGAGGCATCTCTCGAGGTCTTCATCACGTAACGTGATCATACCGCCATACAAACGGGAGTCGTAGATCTCTGCCTCTATCCGTAGAAGGAGAGTCATCCAAACCCATCCGTTTCCCTGCCTTCCTCTTTGCGAGGTAAAGCCTTTGGCCTGGAACCTCGGGATTGTGTTGAGGTTGTTTGTGGGCGGTTGCCGCGCCTTGGTTAGCACATTGATCGAGTGCGATTGCCAAGCCGACCTTGATCTTCCTTTACCGGTCCGAGCTCTAAGCCGGAAAAATTGAATCTTGGCCGATCCCGCGGGGATTAGGCTTCGACCGGCGCAAGATTACCAAGATCTCGAGGTATTCCGGTGTCCTGTGGTCTCGACTCGGGTTTCAATGCGGACTTTTCGGCTTTTCCACCCCCGTTTGCTCTAAAGCCGCATGGCCCGGAGGCAAAGAGGACTCGGGCCGGAGTACAAGACGTAGTAGTCGAACCTCCCGAAGGTTCTCCGAGTGTACCTACACCGGTGTCCCCGCCTTCGTATCTTTCTCTCGCCTTGTCGTTGAGAGGATTTCTTCTTTTGTTTTCTCGGAGGATTGCTCCTATAGCTTTCTGACTCGTACTGTGCAAGCAGAGCAAGAGCAAACATCGTAGCCGATGTGGACATTAGAGGAGGATCCTACTGAAAGAGGCGGAGAAACTAGTTCTCGTGGCACTCTTCTTGGGCACCCACTCAATGGAATTCACGCTGTTATTGTTGTTCGGAAAAAGGATTCCCGATCGTATTGGGCCCACGGGGCGCTCTAACTTGCCTTCTTCTATCAAGTTCGGATTTCGTGATCGTAACCCCAAACAGCTTGTCAAAGTGGTATGGCCGTGATACCGATGGAAGGCGCAAAGATTTGCTCTTGTCCGCATCGGCTACGGGAATTTTGGGTTTGTAATTGGCATCGGGCTTAAGGAGACCCTCCTTGATTAACCCTTCCAAAGATCTTGCTCGGTGGCATGTCCAACTTGTCGAAGTGTACGGCAGTCGCTTCGAGTGGAATTGTTGCTTTGTGGGACCGGGTTTCGATTACCCGACCGTTGTCCCCGATGGACGTAATTGACAGACGTATCTTTCCCTTTACCGGGGCCGGTGCGGGATTGAATGCAATCGCTGAGCAGATCTCGTATGGGCCGTGCAGAGCCAACTTTTCCTTGAGATCCTTCTCGAACCGAGAGCCGATTGACCATGGTCCGGAGATCCGGGAAGAAATTGTGACTCGATGAGAGTTCTCGATGGACGGTCTTAAGCTGTGACTTGAAGATCCACATCTTTTCGTCTTTGGAGAGTGGCTCCATGATCTCGGAGAGTTTCCACTCCATCTCTTGTAGAATTCCCCAACACTTTCATCCGTCGCTCAGTGGTGATTAAGTCCTCGCGACTTGTTTCCCACTCTAAGTTGGATCTGCACTGTTCCAGGAAGATGTTACCGATTTGTTCCTGTGTGCGGCGATCCGCAGTGCTTGACCCTCGAAACCATCGTAACGCCGAACTTTTGAGCGTATGCCGGAAGTGGTCGGCCATTTGCCGGAGGGTTGCTCCTTTTGCTCTCATGCCGAGAATGTAGGTGTCGACGTGCGTTTGAGGACATTCGGTTCCGTCGAATCGGTCCATCTCCGGCATTCTCGAACTTGGCAGGAGAGGCGTGACCATTCCCGTGATCCGTGGATTTGAGCGTTTCCTCGCTTGAGCCGCTCATGGTGGCTTTCGTGTCTTTCATCCGCTCGACCATCCAGGCTAAGGTTGGGTCCAAAGTGGTGGACCGTGAGGCTCGGCGCCGGTGCTACCACGTGAGCGGTAGTGATTGGAGGTGGAAGGCTTGGTATATGAGAATATACTGGGGCCTTTTCTCGAATCAGATCGGGGTTTGTCCCCTGGTGTTTAGGGATTCGTGTATAGGCAACGGGACGAACCCGGGAGGGTATTGAGGAATATTGGCATCTCGAGATGGTCCGGGTGCGCCGGTGATACGAGTGATGGGAGTAGCACCGGCCGGCCAAAATGACAGTGGGTTGCCCCGAGAGGTGGCAACATGGAGCCTAGGCCTACTGCTTTCCTTGGTTGGAAGGCATCTCGTAAGTTGGCGGGGAGGAACCCGATTGAAGGTTTGGTGAACTGGTTTCGGGAATCGTCATCCTCGACTGTGACAAAAGTACCGTCCGACCGGGGATAGCCGCTATACCACGTTCATTCGTAAGCCGTACCACGAAATTCTCGCCGATCTTCTTCGCGCTCTTGTGAACCTCACAAGCCCGATGGCTTCTTCCAATGTCATATCTGTTACCGGTGGCGGGGTCCTTCCCCGTCACGATTACTCGGTGAGCTAGACATGTCGGAAATTCGGCCGAGGGAACCGAAGAACCTGCTCGACGCCGCCGTTACTGGGTGATCCCGGCAAGGCGCCGACCCGGAAATCTCAACCACTTTCTCGCCGCCGCAGGGAACGAAAGGAAGGGTTTAGGCTTCGGAAAAGGGGATTTGGCTCAAGGTTTTCGGGCTTGTGCAATGTGCGCTTACCGATTAATGTTTACTTAAAGCACGTTTTCTCAGAGTCCTAATCGGTTGGAAAAGAGCGGGTCTTCTTTTTCGCAACTAATCCTAGAGCTCTAATCGCCGGATCTCGTCACTACGCTTATAAGCCCCTCGTTTCCATTGTAGATCATCTTTCTCAGATGGACTATCCCGAGCGAGGTCCGATAAGGCAAGCGAGTTCCACCGACAAAGGAAAAAGTGAACTTAAGGCTAGTCGATCACACAAACTTTCAACGTGTGTGACGTACGGCCACGCCGAAGTCAACGTCCTTAAGTTAAGGCGGGGATCGTGCCAAAATTTGGGCATGACCTCTCCTTACTCGCTTGTGCGAGAGACCTTAGCTTTTTAGCGTTGGCCAAGTTGTGGCTGGTACGATACATACGGCGAGGTTTGGTGACACAGCGTCACATTGAACCTTCGAGTATATTTTTCGACAGAGCTCCGCGTCAAAGTCAAGGCAGAAAAGCTCAAGACTTCGGGTCGGGAACGACCTTTGGTCTCAAACTCTCGAGCTTGACTCGGAGCGGGGCCCGGCGTGAAAAACATACACTTAGGCTTTATGACACGAGCTAAGCCAAAAACCAACCGGGGTCTTGGACAAAGTGTGACACAAAGAGTGCATGGCTTACACGGGCTAGGATGGGATGTTTGGGACGACCCCGTGCGCCCCGAAAGGCATCGCGCACCAATCGGAGTGCAACTGATAAGGCCATCCCGGGTTAGGGGTTGTAGTGTGCAGTGTACCGAGGCAGCAAGTGCACGTGAAGTGCGGTGTTTCGAGGCAGCAAGTGCGCGTAGTGTGCGGTCACTAAAATTCCTTTTTTTTTCTGAGTAAAACAGAGATTTTTTTTTCAGAATGTGTCTTAAAGCATTATGATGCGCAGTTCAAAAGACAGCAATGAAAATCAAACATGAATGGGGATGCACAAACATGGTAAGATTTTGAAAAGTTGACAATGTCCTTTGAAAAACAAACCGTTCGAGGTTTAAAGGAACACACACACACGAAAACGAGGAAGGGTAAACGAAAGTTTGACCCACGGAAGGCTTTTTAGAAAACAACGGTAGTTTTGAAAAAAAGTATATTTTCCCCAGCGGAGTCGCCAACTGAAATTACCCGGGATTCGCGCGAGGCGGTTGTCTTTCGCGGAGGGGCCGGGTGTCTCGAGACCTCGCTTCATGGGAAGGAAAATGAGGAGTCGCCACGCGGTTTTTGTATTTTGAGCCCAAACGTTGAGAAACGGCTATTGTGAAAAGGTGTCGTTTTTATTGGTAGCAAAAACTTAGGAAAAGGCTTTGAAAACGGGGATCATTTTTATTGGCAGCAAAAACGAGTAAAAAGCTTTTAGTACCAGAGATTGTTAGGTTCGGAGGTCACGTTACGTTTCGGGTAGAGTATTACGAGATCGCCCGAAACGCCTCGCATGACGAGTCTTTCTACCTTTCTCGAAATCGTGTGTGTGTGTGTGTGTTTTGAAATGGGAGCTTGAATGACAAGCTTAATCTTGGTTTGAATGACAAACGTTGATTAGGTGACTTTGTTTGAAAAGACGAGCGTTTGAATGACAAACGTCGGTTTGAGAGACAGAAATGAGCGTTTGCGTGGCAAACGTCGATTTTGAGTTGAAAATGAGCGTTTGCGTGGCAAACGTCGATTTTGAGTTTGAAATGAGCGTTTGCGTGGCAAACGTCGACTTTGAGTTTGAAATGAGCGTTTGCGTGGCAAACGTCGATTTTGAGTTTGAAATGAGCGTTTGCATGGCAAACGTCGATTTTGAGTTGAAAAGGAGTTCGAAGGTCGAACTCCGATTTTTTTTTGAACCGGGCGTGTCATTGTTAACGATTTCTACGGGAAAAATGCGTTTTAAATGATTTTGAGTGTCAAATGGCGGCTTTTAGTTTGAAGATGAGCATTCGGAGGCCGAACGTCATTTCGCGCGTTTTGAAAGAGAGTTCGACGGACGAACTCCGGTTTTGAACCGGGCATTACATTGTTAACGATTTTTACGGGAAAAATGCGTTTTAAATGATATGCGATCAACGAATCGGGTTGCGACTCAGACTTTGAAAAGTAAAATACTATCACGATCCAAACGGGTCGGACTTTGTAAATGACAGTATTTAAAGTGCGGTATCAACAGAATCAAACGATCCGGATTCGTAAATGACGATCAACGAGCCAAACGGCTCGGATTTGTAAATGACAGAAATTAAAATGACGATCGACGGATCGATCGATCCGGAATTGGTAAATGACAATAAAAGTAAACGGAACGGGGTCGGAATGCCGTTTTAACCCGTGATTACTTCTCTTACGGAAAGAGAAGAGGATCGAGGGGCTAAAACGTATCGGACCCCGTTTGACGGAGGCGTCTACATTTTGATAACGACGTTCGAAACGGTTGTAGCAACTGGCGCGTAAACCGAGACAGAACGAGAGATTTAGAGAGAGGGAGTTATACCTATGGCTAGGGTTGACTCCTTTGGCTCGGGAGGTGTGTACGGGACACGGAAAGTGATTCGAAAGGTTGTTTCGAAGTAGTAAGGTGCGTATTTGATCGAAATACGAAGGTTTCACGCGAATCGAAACGTAAAGGAGGCTCCTAAGGGGTGAAATCGGTTGGGCCGAGGGGGTGGTGAATTTTGGTGTTAAAAATTCCTCCTTTCGCTTTCGACAAAGAACTTCTCATTTATAGGGTGAAAATTGCAAGAGGAGTCCTGGGACGGACTTGACCGAATCCAGGGGGTTTTTGGATATTTTGGAAACTGGGACTTGCCGGCAATTTCGTGAAAAGTGCACAGGGAGTCGGGCCGAACTTTGACTGTATACCAGGGGTATTTTAGTCCTTTCCATTTGAATTTGATTGAAGGGTGACTAGAGGGAGGTGGCATGCGTTCCAAGTGTCCCTCTGAGTCACCAGCCATGTGGGATTTTGTCCCCGGTCCGGCTTTGTCCGTTTTTTAAAATAATACCGAAAATGTCCGAAACGCCTGAAAGTGCCGGAAAATGCGTTTTTCGGGGAAAGCCATACTTTTACGTGAGATAACACGTGTTAAGTACGGCTTCGACGTCGGGATGCACGGGGCAAGCCCCCGGACGCCTGCTGGCACAAAGAACGGGAGTTTAACGAGTTCCGGTTAACCTGGAGCGGGCCAGTTAACGGATTTCGGTTAACTTTCTGACGAATTCGGACGATCCGGATTTGGGTACTTACATCCTCTTCTGTTTCCAGCTTTAAAATCCCCTCTGATTCTAATTCTTCTGACCATTCCAACTACCATACCCCTACACTATTAAAATCTTATCAACCCTGGAAACCCCAACTCTCAGGAGGTCCTGCAATTTCAACTTCAAATCGCAAGGAATCCTCTCCCTCTCCTCATCACTCAAACCGCGGCCAACCTTTACCTCCTCCCTCGCCTAAACCGCGGTCCCCTGAAAAGCAACAATCCCCTATCTCCACTATACTGCCACTCCATCTACCTCACCCCCTCCTCAAAACAAAATTCCTCCTCTAACCTAAACTACCCCACCTCAAACACTTCCCATTCCACCCCTTCCACCCAAACCCAAACCATTCCAGTCACATATATATTTCAAACCCTTCCCACCCAACTACCTCAAACCGCACCCCCCACCCAAACCCTACCCATAATCCAAACCGCACCTTCCTCTTCAATCACCCCTCCCTCAGGCTACTCACAAATTCTCTCTACCCTCCATCTGATCCAAGACAAACTTCTTGCTAACTAAGGCCATATGATTAAGGTCACTGAATCAAACTGCTCTCTGGCTGATTCAAACCGCTCCCTCTAGGCCAAGGTTGATTCTCAAACCCAGAAGATGGTCATCCTTAAAGCTCAATTTCTTGATGTCATTAAGGGGGGAGAGAACACCTTCAACCATAACCGCAGCAGCAGATCAGACAGCAAACATTATTAAAATTGCAGTTGAATCTTGCTTCAATGCCTTCCAGCAATCCTTGGAAGATGGTATGCTACAAGCCTTGGGAGACAAATCTTCCCTCACCCAACTCAACAAAATCCTGCATGAACTTTCTGAAGCCATCTGTAAAGCCTTAGAGACAGATCTTGGTAAGCTGAAGGTTGAATTTCTTGAATCATTAAAATCCAGACCGCAACAAGATTCTGATCTCAGATCTATACTAGATTCAATGCAAGCCAGCCTCCAAACAGAATCTGATATTCTTAAAGAGGAGATGAAGATGAATATGAGCTTAATGGGAGATAGCTAAACTGCAAAGTTAGCTAATCTTACTAATGAAGTGAATGTCAGGTTGGAGAACCTCAAGGAATGATTCAACAATAAGCTCAGCATCAAAATCCAAGAGCTGGATAATTTCTTGAGGGGGAGCATTGCAGAAATTAAATCTAACCTCCATCAATCCTTAACCGCACAAACTGAAGCAATCCAAGAGTCTATCCATACCTTCTTCAACTCCTTAAAATCCTCCTTCCATACCAAGATTGACCTGCTGACTGAACAAACTCAAGGAAATAGCAAAGCGGTTGGATCACTAAACCTCGCTCTTGCAAATCAATCAAATGTCTTGACAAGGATGGAGACCACCCAAGATAGAACCACTGAAGAAGTCAGGAGAATGAGAAGAACCCTAAGAGCAGAAAATTCAGCATTCAACTTCACTGGACCGCATGTACCTGATCATGTCGTGGATGTACCTCCCCATCAATAGACCGCACTATCTGCAATTTTTTTTTTGCTTAACTCGTTTTGCTCAGTTTATTTTTGAGATGTTGTATTTTGCTTTCCTACCCTTGTAATCTGTAAACTTCAATGAAAAATGCATCACTGATTGAATTCAAACCTTGTTCATTCAAACCGCTTGTTTGTAGAACAATGAAACTGCATTGGTTTTAAACCTCATTCAAATATCCTTTAACTTAAAAATCATATTTTTGAATTGAAGTTTAAACATTCAGTTTAAACCGCATACTTAAACTAAAACTCATATTTTTATGTATGCATCGAATGCATTTCTATACTTTCAACTTGTAAGTTATTTATCTTTCAATAGTATAGAAATCTATAAATTAAGCTAGTATGTGCATTGACTTGGGACATGACTTACCATGTTAATTCTTATGGACATATTTTTACCAAGAACAATGTTTGCTTTTGTTATAGTAGGTAATGGCATCAATCAAATAGGGGAGATTGTTGGGTATACATACTTTAACCCTCCTAGCTTTAACTTTAATTTGATTGATACCATAACCTCATCTCAATTTTATGGACTTTAGGCCCATATGTAATGAAGCATAGACTTCAATTTTTTAGTATAAGTCCATTTTATAGAATATGTTTATTTAGGCTTGAGGACTGTCATAAGACTTATTGGACATGAGGTTTCAATTCAAAAAGTTTCAAATCTAACGTATGAAACCGCACCTGCAAACCGCTGTGTGGAATTCCTACCTTGAAATTGCACTTTGAAGACCTCAGTGAAACCGCATTAATGAAACCGCACTGCCTAAACCGCATCTTCACCAAATCACATCCAATGATTGAAGACTTGAAGTTGGACCACTTATGACTGTTGGAATCCACGTCAGCAATATTTGAAAGTCAACCACAAAATCTTGTTATGTGACTAAGTGTCAGACAAGATCTGCAAGGATTCTGAAAAGGTGACAGATGTCCTTCATTCCTTAAATACAGCTGAGGTCTGATCAGCCTTATCTGCAACTTCTGAACAAAGGGACAAAAGTGGATTTGTGGACCAATCAGAATGCACCAGTACAGTACTTGCTACAGCTATTCCCAACGACTACTTTCTTGGTGCTTGGTTATAAATACTCCCATTCTTCATCATTTGAAGATTGCTTGAGAAATTGATTTTACAGTGAGTTCATAAGAAATTTGAAGCTATTTTCAGAAATATTCAATCCTTTGAATCTTTATCTTCTTCCTTCAAGAAAATATCTCCGGCCCAGAAATCAAGCCTTTAACACCCAAGATTTCTTGAGCTCTATATCATACAGATTCAAAGAGCCTTGATTCTTGTTTATCACATACACACCTCACTTGATTAATCACATAAATTAATTCATTTGAGATACACTGGTTATAGTCTAGGATTTGATCTTTATAGAATATATTTTAGATCTGAGTATTGATTCTTGTACTTTGTAATATCTTTCATACTTTAATATAAAATCTAGCTTTAGAAAATCTAAGACTAACCATCTTGGTAGTGGATGTAGATCATTTACGATTGAACCAATCCAAATATTTTGTTCTTATATTTCTGCATTTTTTACTTACTGTTCGTTACTGATTATTTTGTCCTTATCTGTTTGACCTTAATATAGGTTATCTATTGTTGTGAATTGTGTTTCTGGTTAATCTTGTCAAAACCTCATTTTACTGATTTTGAAAACCGCTTACAAAATCGCACCTCCAAAACCGCACTTCAATACTTAAGAAATTTTGCTGTGCATTTTGCAATCCTACTTGCGGTTTTAATGCACTGCAAGCGGTTTTGTAAGCAAGAGATTTAGTTTTCGAAAAGAGTGCGTAAAATTTATAACAGCTATTAATCCCCCTCTTGCTTTTTTCACCCTTATTGCCACCTTTGGGACCAACACAACTAATTACAGATCCTTTTCTAATTAAACTAGGAAACTAATTGCTGGCAATATCGTTCGATAAAGGCATAATAAATTGAATGGGAGAAAAAGAATGATATATAAGGAATATATTTGTAAATATTTTATTATTATAGATTTTTCTAAATTTTGTATTAGTTATTTTTCTAATATGATGTATCTAGACTAGCTTGGGAAGTAGTTCTCCTCTATTATAAATATGTACATCTTCTTATTAATAAAATTGAGTAATTAATATCAATTTTATCTCTCGCATGAATAAATCGACTTCGTTTAACCATCGTTTACTCTATTATGGTATCAGAGTTATAATGGCCCTTCAGCACCAATACCTGTGACAAAACTCTAAGCCTCTCCACCCTATCACCACCACACGCTTCTGCCATCCACCATCAAAACCCCACCCTCCTACATCTCACCACCGTCGGCAAAAACCCTAAGCCAAAACTCACCCTAAACACCACCACCCTCTTTCGCCTCTCCACCTCCAACACCACTATCGACTCAACCCTTCTTGGCCAAAATCCTTACTTCGCCACCCAACATCAAAACTCTACTCCTAAATCACCACCACCACTGGCTCAACCCCTAGGCCGAAACTCCTCCTTCTCCAAACTCCATCTCAAATACACAACCATATTATATTAAATCCTCTTTGTCGAAACCTTTTGCTTCCGACATTATCAAAACACTCCTTCAACCCTCAACCCTCTACACAACCCAAACCCGAAAACCCTTCTCCACCCTGTTGGGATTGGAGTCCTAAACTATGAGGAAAAGGAGTCTAAGTCGGAGGAGTTGGTGAGATCAAGGAGGAAAAACGTCGTTGGAGCTTCTGTCGCACTGGGCGACCGCCCAGGTGGTGGTGGGCGACCGCCCACTTGGTCAGAAGGTTGGCTCGGAGGATTTTCATCTTGGGCGACCGCCCATGGGCTGTTGGGCAACCGCCCATGTGTCGGGGAGGAAAATTCTGCAGCTGATTTATTTTCTATTTTGATACAATCTCTTCTTAATTTGATTTAGGGTTTCCTTGTACTGCTATATAAGCATAGTTACGACCTAGAACATGTAGAAGCAACATATTAGAAGGTGTCTAATACAATATTGGCTTGGCAATTGCCCCCGGACGTAGGTCATGTGTTGAATGAACCGGGTAAACAATTTCTTGTGTTCTTGTGTGTGTGATTCTTCCATTATTGTGCTTGTGGGTATTTTGTTCTTTGTCTAGATTGCAACGGGGTACCAATAAATTCCCAACACACCCTCTATATATCCCAAAGCCTAATTATACATACGCATCTCCTCTTTAATCACTCACCATCAAAACTCCACCTCTTAAATCATACCATCCTCGCCATATGCCGAAACCTACCGACTAACACCACCCTTGGCTTTGTATAACCTCTACACCACATTATCGACAACATGTTCAAACAACCATCTCATGCAACCTGATACACAACCTGCCCCCCCCCCCGACCTTTTTTGGTATCAAAGCTGAAAACCCTAAACACCACAACTTGCTTCTGCCATCAACCGTCAATACTCCATCCTTTTAAATTATACCACCCTCGGCACATGCCGAAACCCACCAACTAACACCACCATTGTCATCTTATGACCTCCACACCACATGATCGAAAACTTGTTCATACAAACTGCTCACCAACATGTTACACAACTAGCGCCGCCCCACCCTTGGCCTTCTTTGGTCTTAAAGCCGAAAACCCTATCACCACAACTTGCTTCTGCCACTCACCATCAAAACTCTACCCTTCTAAACCACCACAACCCTTGCTCAACCACCCTTAGCTGAAACCCATTCACACAAAACACATCTTTACAAACGCCGCCATTACTCTTCTCAAATAGGTGGATCAACAAACCACCCCTCATAAAGTCTTTTTTGCGAACACAAACACAACAACACTCTCTTCATAACACAATAGCCGAAACCTTATAATGATTTTCAATCAAAACCTTATTTCTCTAGCAACACCACCATTGGCAACACCACCATCTTTTATTCACCAAAACCCATGCGACACAACCTTATTTGCCGCCCCACTCTGACGCCTTCAACTCTCTCTCTCTTATCGGCTCAACCCTCCTTGACACAACCCTAATAGTCAAGTTTCTTCACCACTCTTGGCCTCTTATGGGGCCTCCAATGGCAACACCGCCTCCAATAGAAATAACCCTATTTATTGATGACACAACCCTATTTGCCGCACCACTGCAAAGCACCACCACCCTTCGCCATTTATGGCTTTCATCCGGTGCTCACCACCCTTGGAACAATCTCAATAGTCAAGTTCCTTCACCAACCTTTACCTCTCAAATGGCAACACCGCCTCCAATGACAATAACCTTATGTATTGAAGACACAACCCTTTGCCGCCGCACCACAAATCACCACCACCCTTTGCCATTTATGGCTTCCATTCGGTGCTCACCACCCTTGCCACAACCCCAATAGTCAAGTTCCTTCACCAACCTTGGCCTCTTATGGCGCCTCCAATGGCAAGACCGTCTCCAATGAAAACAACCCTATTTATTGATGACACAACCCTATTTGCTGCCACACCTTAGCATCACCACCCTTGGCCTCCTCTAGCCTCAACCCAAGGTGCATTACCACCCTTGCCTCTTATGGTATCCATTCAACACCTATTCAACAACCTGTTACACCACTTGATCAACCCCATGTTCAAACATCTGCCTCACAACTTGTCTCATAACTTACCTCACAACTTAACTCACAACCTACCTCTCAACCTGACTCACAACCTGCCTTACAACCTGTCTCACAACTTGCCTCACAAGCATGTTTCACATCCATTGCCACATCTATACTCTCAGCATAACTTATGCCTCTCCTAAAGACACCTCGATCACTAGAGTCCGATTTATCTCATCACTTTTTAAGATTGGACTTTTCAAAGTATCGCCCATATTACGGGGCCATATAAGGAATATATTTGTATATATTTTATTATTAAAGATTCTTCTAGATCTTGTATTTGTATTAGTTACTTTCCTAATAAGATTACTTCTCTATAGTTTCCTTATTTGATTTAACAAGAATAGCTTGTGAAGCATTTCTTCTCTAGTATAAATATGTACATATTGTTATTTATAAATTTGAGTCATTTATATCAATTTTCTTTATTACATGTATGAATCGACTTCGTCTAACCATCTTTTATTCTATTATGATAAAGACATAGTAAATTGAAAGAGTCGATTGGCAAAACCGTGGTCTGGAACGGACTTAGGTCTAAATCGTTGTTTGAACCGTAATTTGAATTGTTGAAATAAATCACGATTTCTACCGCAGTCCGAACTGTAATATTAGATTACAGTTCAGATCGAACCGAATCACACCATGCTGGTTCAACTCAGTTTGAAAAAATTTACGAGTCATCTCGATTTGAGTTTTCTCCGAATCAATAACTAGCGATTTGACCTCTAAATTAAACTAAACTAAACCGACCCCTATTTTTTTTTGACTCATTTAAAAGATAAATTTAGAGGTCATAATTATTTCTAAAACAAATTTCATCCCTTTTCAGAAAAAATGGCTTTGCCACAAGCCGACGGGGTCACTCAATAATGGTCTAACCATAAAACGAAAACACATTATAAAAATCAGCAGTTTAGCAGACTTATTATTCTAATTTAATACTCCCTCCGTTCCGATCCAAATGTTTCAACTTTTCATTTTGAGCGTCCCATTTAAAATGTCTCAATTCAAAAAAGAAAAGTTTTTTTTCACTATTCCACCTACTCATTCTCTCTCCTACTTTACTTTTACACTCACAACATTCTCTTTCCTAACTATTTCTCCCACTCATTTTCTCTCCTATTTAATTTTTCATACTCACAACATTTTAACTTTTTCTCTTTCTTACATTATTTTTCTTAATTTTCGTGCTAAATCCATTTTGAAACATTTGAATCGGGACAGAGGGAGTAAGAAACATAAGTAGATATAGAGAATAGGTAAAGAAGGGAGAGATTAACAAATAAAGAAAAAGCTTGAAAAGGAAACATAACAGGCTAACAGCTATTGTTTGCGATTTGCATGCTTTTTTGTCTTCATCAAATTTCAATCATAGAGATATTAACAAAAAAATAATTAATAATTTCATATTCAACATGTTTATAAAATTAAAAGGGGAAGTAGGTGAAGGTGAGCGACCCAATTTTCTACACACACTATTTTCTAGAATATTGAATTATTTTTAAGCATTAATTGTGATAGTACCAAGGTTTTAAAAAGCGCTAGACGGATGTTAGGCGGTAGAGTCGGGCCTAGCGTTTAGGCGGGGACTAGTCGAAATTAGTCGAGATTAGTAGGGACCTAGGCGGGGCTTAGAACTAGGCGTTGGAGAGGGGCCTAACGCCTACGCGGGGCCTAGGCGTCCTTAGACGGGATCTTTTAGAACACTGGATAGTACTACTATTTTCAATACCAAAAAATATAAAACAAATATGAATAGCAGTGGCAGATCTATATTTTTTTAATGGGACAAAGATTATTTTCGTACTAATTATGTTGCTGCATTCTTCTTCTTATAAATAGGGTAAATTTCATTTATTTTGCACTAAAATTTCTAATTTTAGAGGTTTGTAAAAATAATAACTAACACTTAATAGCTAATGTGGCACTTTCCTTTGTTACCTATCCAGAATAAATATTGTATTTATAAATAAGAAAACAATCATAATATAAATTTATCATGGTTCAAAGCGATGCACATATACTTCCTTCCTATATATATAAAAAATAAGTGTCGCAAATGTCTAGTTAATATTTCTAACGAATATTTTACATGATTGTACCGTGGTTGTTTTAAGTTAAATTTGCACTAAGATATTTTTCTTATACAAAAACTCGACATGATGAACTAAAAAAATGTTACATTCATTATAAGACGGAAAATATAACAATAGGTTCGGGATGCATGTTTACGTGTTTTCATCCTATTTCATCAATACAAATATAATAATAATAATAATAATAATAATAATAATAATAATAATAATAATAATAATAATAATAATAATTGAAGGAAAACACATAAGTTATCTACGAGTTCTCGGAATACCTTATAGATTAAATCCGAAGTTCGTTGTGCGGAAGATTTCGCTTGTGCTACGAACCACGATCGTCTTGACTCTGCAATCACCACCTCTTCTCGTCCGATTCAATATCACAAGATGGATATTGAATGTTGTTCCACTCTCAAATCCCAGGCACTTGATGGTTGCCAGAGATAGTGAGGAGTATATGGAATATTACGTGTTGTCTATGTTGGTTCCCATAGAGACCTGATTTATAGAATACTGGTTGGACTAAGTCATAGAGTCTCATTCACATAAGAGTCTCTATTTGACTTATCCTCCAAATTCCCCTTATCCCAGTTTGAACGTATCAGTTAGTTAGGGATAATAAATCACGTGTCTAACATCTCCCACTCGGTCAAATGGGATATGCCATATACATTCTCAAGACTCGTTGAATACTCATCTCTTCATAAGGAAGTGAGGCGTGTGACCAGACGAGAAAAGTATAAAAGGGTAGGAGTGTTATATCAAATACCATCTACCAACATAGCACGTCCTCATTAGTCAAAAAACTCGTCTATGCCCCAGACATTGTGATTACATCAATTTAAACATCTTTAACCCCTCATAAACGATGTTTAAACCCCAATCAGTTTACGTGCTCAAGATCAACCTTTTGAACCGCGTGTTCAATATGATCGTCCGGACATTGAGTCACTAAACAGAGATGTATATCATAATTGTCTTCCTTAGACCCTCATGCCAAATATCTTTAGATTAACGACTTTTCCCAACAATGCTCCGCGAGGCCGATCGTAAGTGCAAAGCCCTTAGGTCGGCATGTCAAAGTAGCATCATTAATCTTTGGATTCTCGACATAGTTCTAAGTCACATAGGGCATAATGTGATCACATATTGATCACTAGAACTCACACAAGTGATGAAGCAGGGATCATTCAATCACTTTCGAGGTCGAATTATAGTCACATACATTATGAAATGTATGCTACGATGGAACTCCCACTCGAATTGGGCATGTCATACTCTAACATCGTACGAATCTTAGTCTAGTTGCCCTCATGGCATCTAACCTGAGTCCTCAAAAGTAGTCACTCTCATAGTGCCTCTTTAAGGTCTCACATTCGGACTTTCACAAGGACATTCGAAGTTATGAACCAAACACTTCGAATTGATATATATAAAATAGGTCTCATCTTAACCGTATGTTAAGGCGATATATTATAACGTCATTTGCCACCCCCTTTAAGTGTCAAATACATTATTATCTCATCTTGCTCGCTCATATAACAACAAGGCGAATTACCCGTGTGAGAGGGCCAATTCTAGTCCTTCAGACATCTTTTTAATTAAAATGTATACCACATAATTTTCAATCAATAAACATCCCATAAACTCAACAAGGAATGAAAATGAAAAATATGTATTAAATTCAAAACAATAATGAATATAATAATGTCTGCAAGGTGTTCAAAAATAACTAATCAAATCCTACGAAGCCCTAAACACGTCATATGTTTCTGAAAAGTCTCTCTGGTCAGAGGCTTAGTCATAGGGTCAGCTAACATGCTCTCAGTAGGAATATACTTAAGAACCACCTTTCCTTCTGTAATCATGTCTCTAGTGAAATGGTACTTAATGTTAATGTGTTTGGTCCTACTATGGTTCTTAGGGTCCTTGGCAAACCCTAAAGCAGCCATGCTATCACAGTTAATAAGTACAGGACCATTCACATTAGGTGTGACATCAAGATGTTGTAAGAACCTCCTTAACCAAACAGCTTCCTGAACAGCTGCTGAGCAAGCAATGTATTCTGACTCCATCGTGGAAAGGGATATGCTTTCCTGTTTCTTGCTACTCCAAGAAATAGCTCCACCACTAAGCAGAAATGCATAACCTGAAGTAGATTTACGTTCATCTACATCTCCAGCCCAATCCGCATCAGTGTACCCTTTTAGGCTCAAGTCCCCACCTCGATAACAAAGAATCATATTTGCTGATCCGCTCAAATAGCGAAGAACCCTCTTGACCGCCTGCCAATGTGCAGGGCCAGGGTTGCTTTGGAATCTACTTAAAATTCCAACTGCGTGACAAAGGTCAGGACGGGTGCATAACATCGCATACATCAAGCACCCAACTGCCACTGCATAAGGGGTGTTAGTCATTCTTCTCTTCTCTTCTTCATTCTTAGGGCATTGGCTTGTACTAAGGATACAACCTTTTTCCATTGGAGTGACAACGGATTTTGAGTTAGTCATACCAAAACGTTCTAAAACTCTCTTTATGTAAGTCTCTTGAGACAAACCAAGAAGTTTCTTTGAACGATCCCTAATGACCTTAACTCCAAGCACATAATTTGCTTCACCCAAGTCTTTCATCTCGAATGATGAAGATAACCACTCTTTAGTGGCATTTATCATCTCCATGTCATTCCCGGCAAGTAGTATATCATCAACGTATAATGATAAGATTAAGATCTTTCCCTTGGCCCGTTTAACGTACACACAATGGTCCTCCTCAATCATCACAAAGTCAATTGAGGTTATTGCTTGGTGAAAGCGAATATACCACTGTCTAGATGATTGCTTGAGTCCATATATGGAACGTTTGAGGCGACACACTTTGCGTTCATGTTCCTTGACTTCAAAACCCTCTGGTTGAGTCATATAGATCTCTTCACCTAGTTCCCCATTGAGAAATGCAGCTTTAACATCCATTTGGAAAAGTTCTAAATCTATATGTGCTACTATAGCGAGAATAAGGCGAAGAAGAAAATCTCACCACCGGGAGAATGTCTCTTCATAGTCTAGACCCTCCTTTTGGGTATAGCCTTTCGCCACAAGGCGTGCCTTATACTTGTCAATTGATCCGTCTGCCTTGCGCTTGACCTTGAAAACCCACTTGTTTCCAATTGCCTTACGCCCAGGCGGAAGATCAACCAACTCCCAAACCTGATTCTTGTACATAGAGGAAATTTCATCTTTCATAGCAGATGTCCATTCATCACTCTTAGGTGAAGAAATTGCTTCTTTGAATGAAGTAGGTTCACAAGCGTCTAAAGCTTCACATAGAAAAGATTCCCCTTCGATCTCAAATCGACGACGAGGAATTTTTCCACGTTGACTTCTTCGCTCTGGTGGAAGACTCCCACTGGAATCAACATTCCTACTTGGATGATCATCTTGACTCTCATTGGCGACCACAGGCTCAACCGTATGTTGATCCATTTGATCATTAGGTTGAGACAATTCCCCACCTACGCCAAGAGATGTCAAATGTTCTTCCTCCATCTCAAAGAGTTCGAATTCCTTTCTGACTTCACCGATTTGTGGGAAATCATTCTCAATGAAATCGATATCACGAGACTCTATTTCAGTCATCCCAACTTCAGGTTTTCCACCGTACATTACATAACCCTTAGAGGTATCAGAATACCTTATGAAAACACACTTGTTTCCTCTAGGGCCAAGTTTTCCAAACTTATTGGAAGTACTGTGGACATAACCTGCACAACCCCAAGGGTGTAGATGCCCCAAATTAGGCTTCTCACCTTTCCACAATTGGTAGGGGGTTGTAGAGACTGATTTAGAAGGCACTCGGTTAAGGATATACGTGGCACTCATAAGCGCGTCACCCCAAAACGAAATCGGGAGATTTGCTTGTGCCATCATCGACCTAACCATCTCTAACAAGGTACGACTTCCTTCGTTTCGCAACACCATTTTGTTGCGGAGTTCCAGGAATCGTTAACTGCCTTACTATCCCCTTTTTCTCACACAATCCCTTAAATTGATCAGACAAGTACTCGCGGCCCGGCCGCTTCTTAAAGTTTTTAAGATTTTATCCTTCTGATTCTCTACCTCTGCCAAGAAGCGCTCAAAACAATTAAGTGCTTCATGACGGTGAGAAATAAGGTAAACATAACCATATCGCGTGTAGTCATCGATAAAAGTGAGAAAATAGGAAGCACCATGGCGTGCTTTTACATTCATAGGTCCGCAAATATCTGAATGGACTAACTCTAATGGCTGTGTGGCCCTTTTAGCCTTACCAAAAGGCTTTCGACAGGCTTTTCCCGCCAAACAAGGCTCACACACAGGTAAATTAACTTTTGGGAGAGAACCCAATAGTCCTTCTCTAGCCAATCTACTCATTCTGTCCTTTCCTATATGTCTAAGTCTAGCATGCCACAACTCAGAATTAGAAGTATCATATACCACACAAGAAGTAGCATTAACAGAAGATAAAGAATCCAATAAATCTAATTTAAAGAAATTGTCTGACAAAAAACCATGTCCCAAAACCATATTGTCAAAGCAAATATCCAACTGACTACCGCTAAAATTAAAAGAATATCCTATTTCTAGCAATTTTACTACTGAAAGTAGATTATAGCGAACTCCAAAGTGCGTAAAGTACTTCATGCAAAGTCAAATCGCGTCCATTCCGCAAAAGGAGCCGGTATGAGCCAACCCCTTTGACTTCCACGGTTGAGCTATTTCCCATGAAAATGCTTCGCGTACCCCGGAATCTTCCTATAATCTACAAATCCCGCACGATCCCACGTCACATGTTTTGTGGAGCCTGAGTCTACAATCCATTCAGGGAGAGAGTCAGCTAACAAAACATGAGAGCAAACACAAAGTTGCATAGATCTAGGATTTAGAGGTACCTTCTTGGGCTCAGGACAAGTCCGAGCAAAATGACCCAAGGTTCCACAGTTGTAGCACTTTTGCTTAGCAATATTCTTCTTGCCTCTGCGTTTAGCAATCTTGCCAGCTTTTGGCCCCAGTTTCTGAGCCTTCTTGCCTTTATTACCCTGATTCTTACGCTGCCCATTTGGCTTGCGCTGATCATCAAGAGTAACAAGAGCAAGGTCACGAGTCGCAGCACTCATCGCGCGACTTGCCTCATGGCGCTCTGCCTCAAGCTCAACATGACGGGAAACATCTGCAAAAGTCTGAATGGAGTCTGTATGAGTCAGGATCTGCCTCAAATTACTCCACGAGTCCGGCAGTGAACGAATCACAGCTTGGACTTGCTGCTCATCAGACAAGATACTACCAGCAGCACGAAGCTCACGAATCATACCAGACAACTCACGTAGCTGATCAGGAATGGATCGTTTCTGGTCAATCTTATACGATTCAAACTTGTATGTTAAGGTACGAAGCCTTGTTGCAGATGTGTTACCAAATGCAGCCTTAATTTGGTCCCACATGTCCTTAGCAGTAGAGCAGTTCTCAAACTGCCCAATCAGGTCGTTGTGCATGCTGCTCAACATAGTAAAGCGAGTACAACGGTCCTTCTTGACCCATGACTGAAAAGCCTGCATGTTCTGACGGTGCTGGGCGACGGTATTGCTACCCATCTCTGGCTCAAGCATCACAGTGTCAAGGTTCTCAAGAACCTCTTGCTCGTTTAGCAAGTATGTGATCTTCCTTTGCCAAACACTATAATTTTTGCCATCCAATTTCTCACCCTTATTCAAATCAGCAATTACGTTCTTTGATGCCATTTCACTATAACATATTACAATACAGATATTAAGCATACAATTTTAATTCACTTTTATCATAAAAACTCAACAATAAATATACTTGTATCATACATGAAAAGGAAAGAAAATCCGCGAGGCTCGTAATCATAACCTTAAGCATGCATAATAAAAATATACTCATAATTGATTTTTAAATAAAAGAAGATATAGTGATAGAACAAATTCACCAATTAAAGCTCATTAAAATAATTTCAGCAATTCCAGAAAATTTGTATGAGACTCGTATAGTCTCAAATTTGTTTTTCATGCAAATTTATTTGTGAAAATACATCATAAAATGACATTTAAGGCACATAAATAATTCAGATTACTCAAAAAATCTGAAAAAATTCAGAACAGTGCATTATCATGTAACTATATCACAGAAATTTTTTTATAATTTTCTGATTAATATTTTCCACTCTGATAAATAAAATTTACACAAAAACACATACAAAAATACATAAAACAGATTACTGCTCATCAAAAAATTATGGAAAAATATACTGATCTGAATAACATTATTCTAAACATACAGAAAAAATTTCATATTTTTCTGGACAGTAATACTATTTTTCCCGAATTAATCATGCAGCAGAATACTCAATAATTCATAAAATATATTCTGATCATAAACAAATTATGAAAAATATCTCAGCATGTTTTCACAGCATATTAAACATACAGTAAAATTTACATAATTTTCTGGAAATTATAATTATTTTTAATGATTTTAATACACATGAAAAAATACAGAAAACTTATTTCTGTTACACTAAAAATTACGAAATAATTTTATACAGTGCATAACACTATTATATGCATATGATAAAAGTTTCATAATTTTCTGAGCTATTAAATATTTTTTGATGAAATAACATGATTAAAATAAATCCATAAAATACTCAAATTAAATGGATAATATTGAAAAAACCCATGAAACAGACACAATACACATACATCAAAACAAACGCTTTGCAAGCTTGAGTTTTTCAACCCCGGTACTGTTCATCGTCTTTCTAATTAATAAATTAGGATTTTTGACAAAAACTTATTTCGCCGACCCATCTTTATAACACCATAACTCTCTTGATTTAAGTCCAAATTAAACAATTAAAGTGGCTATAGAAAGATCTCACAGCGTAGAACAAAACTTATGTTAACACTTTTTATCAGATCTGACTTTAACATCATCAAAAACAGCCATGAACATTACGAAAAAAAATCATAATATCCGAAAATTAAAACTGCAATTACTCAAAATTTACATGGCCGAATTCGATGAAATTTTAGTATGTTATTCTACACATTATTATCTACGCATGGATATCAAAACGCAGAAAACGGACAAGATTTGAATTTCGAAATCATCAAACCCAGTTGGTGAAAAAGTAGATCCGAAAAATTCAAAAAACCATGCAATCAAGACAACAATGGTGAGCACCAAGCTTTGAGGCTCTGATACCAATGAAGAAAAACACATAAGTTATCTACGAGTTCTCGGAATACCTTATAGATTAAATCCGAAGTTCGTTGTGCGGAAGATTTCGCTTGTGCTACGAACCACGATCGTCTTGACTCTGCAATCACCACCTCTTTTCGTCCGATTCAATATCACAAGATGGATATTGAATGTTGTTCCACTCTCAAATCCCAGGCACTTGATGGTTGCCAGAGATAGTATTTCGCCCCGAGGAGTATATGGAATATTACGTGTTGTCTATGTTGGTTCCCATAGAGACCTGATTTATAGAATACTGGTTGGACTAAGTCATAGAGTCTCATTCACATAAGAGTCTCTATTTGACTTATCCTCCAAATTCCCCTTATCCCAGTTTGAACGTATCAGTTAGTTAGGGATAATAAATCACGTGTCTAACAATAATAATAATAATAATAATAATAATAATAATAATAATAATAATAATAAAAAAGTTAAGTACATGTCCATAAAATTGATAGGGGAGTAGGTGAAGAACTCCAATATTCTACAAACATTGTATTAAAAATGTTGAATTATTAGTTCGGCATTAATAGCGATAGTACAATTTTCCAGTCAAAAATCAATACCCAAAAATAGAAAACGAACATGAAAATGAAGGGTTTGTGACAGTTGAATTTAGACATGGGAGATTAATTAGTGGTGGAACCCCTAATTTGATATTTTCTACGTTCAATTTAAATTAAAGGGTAAGGTGATTTTCAAAGACAACTCATTTAGGCAAAATTAATTACTTTCATCTGTTTCGAAATAAATATCAGATATGGTCATCTAAATCAATCTATATATTGCTAAAAGTTCATTTGTAATAACGAAAAAAAAGAGTAAAAATATTATTTTGGGACGGAAAGAGTACTATTTATAATTATTTTTAAATTTTCATGAAAATAAATAATTTAGCATTAAATGGTGATTAAAATTCAAATAAATTAACTATATACAACATTTATTTTATAACATACGCGATAGTTTGAAAGATAAAAGGTAGATGACTTTTGTATTTTAGGATTTACCTTTTGTAGCTTTACGCCAGCCAATAGTTCATAAACAATGTCTTGTGTGTATTGTTGGAATTGGATCCTAAACTGCAAGGAAGAAAGCGACGGAGGAGTTTCTGTGGGGGAGGGCGGCCGCGCTCGGGGTGGAGAGCGACCGCGCTCGTTGGTCAAAATTGGGGCTGAAACTTCGGCAATGGAGGGCGACCGCGCTGCAGGGGTGCGCGGCCGCGCTGGCGTCGGGGAAGTGTTTTCCTAATCTGATTTTGTTTCCTATTTTATTAAGATCTCTTCTTTGACTGAGCTAGGTTCCTTGTATAAACTATATAAGCATAATTTCGGCCTAGAACACATTGTAGCAACATATTAGAGAGGAGACTAATACATATTGGCTTGGCAATTGCCCCCGGACGTAGTTCACGAGTTGGTGAATGAACCGGGTAAACAACTCTTGTGTTCTTGTGTGTGATTGTTTCTTTCTTGTACGTGTGGGTGTGTTGATTTCTTTGTTTTGATTGCAACGGGGGAGCACCAATTTCACAACAACTGGTATCAGAGCTTTGGTTCGGAGGATTCAAAATCTTTTCATTAGTTGATTAATTTTGAATCGCGTTCTTGGGGATTTTGGTGAAGCAGTCAAGATGAAGAACTCAATCGAGAAATTCAACGGTGTGAATTTCACGTTTTGGAAGACAAGGATTGAAGACTACCTTTATTGTAAGGATCTTCATGGACCCTTGAAGGCGAAGCCCGAAGACATGTCACAAGGGGATTGGGAGACGTTGGATCGGAAGGCGTTAGGAGCGGTAAGGAGTGCCCTAACCGACGACGTTGCACGGAACGCTATGGAGGCCAAGACAACGGTGGAGTTGCTACAAACGCTGTCGGACATGTATGAGAAGCCGTCGAATATCAATAAGGTGCATTTGATAAAGAGGTTTGCGAATGCGAAGATGTCAGAGGGGCAGACAGCGGCAAGTCATATCGGCAATTTCAAAGGTATGGTGGACCAATTGAAAAGTGTTGATATTACTTTCTCCGATGAAGTGCTAGCTTGTTTTCTACTAAAGTCATTGCCTGATAGTTGGGAGGTTACTGTCACAACGATTAGTACGTCGAAAACAGCATTGGTGTATACGGAGGTTAGAGATCTCATCCTTCAAGAGGAGTTGCGAAGGAAGGAGAAAAGGGGAGAATCGTCCGTAGATGGGGCTGCACTTAGGGTGGAGAGAAATAGGGGGAGACCTAAGGGGAAAAAGGTCAAGTGCTACAATTGTGGTGAATTGGGGCATATCAGTTATGACTGTCCGGGAAAAGGTGGTGGTGCTAACGTGGTGGATGATGGTGGTGATGTATTAATCCTAGGGGAGGAGCAGTCGGGTGAAGATTGGGTGTTGGATTCTGGAGCTTCTTGTCATGCTAGTGGGGATGCAGAATCAATGAGGCGGTACAAAACCGGAGATTTTGGGGTTCTCTATCTTGGTGATGGTCAACCATTGAAGATCAAAGGTAAGGGGGACGTAATGATGAAGACACCTAATGGGACTGTTTTACAACTACACGACGTGATGCATGTTCCGGATTTGAGGAGAAGGGTGATTTCTGTGGGACAACTTGACTGTGAAGGGTATGGTGTTTCTTTCATTGGTGGGTCTTGGGAAGTCACAAAAGGGGCTAAGGTGTTGGCTCATGGGGTTAAGGGGAAGATGTTGTATTCTACCTACAACGTCGATGTTCGTTCCGGTGGGAGCAAGAGGCTTAAGAACCGGCCTGTTGGTGTAAAAAGGGGAGACATCAAGAAACGGTATGTTGGGGAGGACACAAAGTTGATCAACGCGGTGTGGAAGTCCAAGGGCCCTAACAGAGAGCGGATTCAGACCAAGAACAGTCGATGCAAGAAACAAGGTGTGTCCAAGTTTCAAGGGGAGGCATTGCGAGGAAGGTGGGTCTGGAGGGAGAAGGCGAAGTTAGACTTGCAGGGAGAAATCAAGGTAGAAGCTGATTTGGGGAGGCAAGAACGATCTAACACGGAGAGGTTGAAACGTCACTTGGTTTCAACTCGCCTTAGTACTTGAGGAGAGGTGCGGTAATGTCAAGCCAATATGGAGGAGGGGGAATGTGTTCGAAGGTCTTTACTCTGTGGTGGGAGTTAATGGGTGATTTTGTGTTTGTTGGTTTAGTCTCCGATGGGAGATTGTTGGGATTGGATCTTAAACTGCAAGGAAGGAAGCGACGGAGGAGTTTCTGCGGGGGAGGGCGGCCGCGCTCGGGGTGGAGAGCGACCGCGCTCGTTGGTCAAAATTGGGGCTGGAACTTCGGCAATAGAGGGCGACCGCGCTGCAGGGGTGCGCGACCGCGCTGGCGTCGGGGAAGTGTTTTCCTAATCTGATTTTGTTTCCTATTTTATTAAGATCTCTTCTTTGACTGAGCTAGGTTCCTTGTATAAACTATATAAGCATAATTTCGGCCTAGAACACATTGTAGCAACATATATTAGAGAGGAGACTAATACATATTGGCTTGGCAATTGCCCCCGGACGTAGTTCACGAGTTGGTGAATGAACCGGGTAAACAACTCTTGTGTTCTTGTGTGTGATTGTTTCTTTCTTGTACGTGTGGGTGTGTTGATTTCTTTGTTTTGATTGCAACGGGGGAGCACCAATTTCACAACATGTATTTACCTTTTGGTTGTAGATTCGGTGTTCTGTTTCTATATTTTAGTGGCAATCTTTAGTATAAATTTAGTATAAATGGGGGAGGGGTGTGAACAGTAACATGAATAGTTTTATCTGTGAAAATTCTCATTTTGTCCTCACTATTTTATCTCTTTATCATTTTGCCCTTGACATGTAATAGTTATTTAATAGATCCAGCTAGTATGATACGTACACATCCCTGATCACTCGTTTTACTTGATCCCTTCATATTCAAATATTTTTTCAATTATTTTTGTTGGTAATACATACTCCCTCCGTCCCATAAAATCTTACCTATTTTGCTATTTTGGGCATCCCATTTTAAAGTCACACTTTTCTAAAAAAAAAATAATTTAATACTTCTTTATTCATGGGACCCATTTATCATACTTACAACAACTATCCACTTAGACTATTTACAATGGTGAGTTGAAAAGAGGAATGAAATGGGTTTAAGTGAGTTGAAATGGTGCAATGGTGAGTTGAAATGGGGTGGGATGAAATGGGGGAATGAAAAGTTTCAACCAGCTGAAAAAAAAAATCGTTGCCACGTGTCGCCTTTTTATTGGACCAAACATGGCGCAAGCGCCCCACGCCCATGCAAGGCGCGTGAGGCGCTACGATTTTCTTTTTTTTTTTTTTTTTTCCTGTTATTGCCAAGTGTCACGTTTTGATTGGTCCTTTGAATTTTCGAATTTTTTTTATCCCAAATCTTTGAGCTTAATTATCATCTAGTAAATTAATTTTTTTTTACTAAAATTCACCATTTTTTCCCTACAAATTGATATAAGTTTCATTTAATTTGGACAAAAAAAAACACTCATTTCTCAATGATCCTTCTTCATTTTAGCCTTTATTTTAAAAAAATCATTATTTTTTTTCCTATAAATTGATGCAATATTTTTTTAATTATGTGTGAAATATTTTTTTAATTATAAATAATAATAATTATTATTATTATTTTACCAATCATAAAATTAGAGAATATAAATAAAATAAAAATGGTGGGGTATAGAATGATGAGTTGGAGGGAGTTGAAATTTAATTTAATTTAGCCATTGTAGAGGGGTAAATGAAATTGGTAGATGAAATTTTAGGTGGATGGGAAAAAGTGTAAAAAGTGTTAGATGAAATGAGAAAGGGGATGGAACCATTGTGGGTAGTCTTACTATTCTCTACCCAACTTTTTCTCTCCTACCCACTCACAACTTCTACTTTAATAACATTATATATATTCACTTCTTATTTTTCGTTCTCAACAGTAAATGAGTAATCTAATGTGGGACGGAGGGAGTATATATTTTCAGAATTTTTTTTAGTTAATTTGAATATCCTAATGAAATATAAAATTTAGTAAATTTAAATATTCTAATGTCCATTATAATATTATCAATAATAATTTTTAAATTATTAAAATAATAAAATAAAATAAAATTATTATTAAAACTATCTTTATATAAATATAAAAAAATATAGAAAAATAATTTCAGAATTATGAGGATGACAATCAACTAGTGCAAGTGTTTTTATTTAATATTTTGTATAAAGAAAAAGGGGGTAGAGAGGAGACGACCACTATTGTGGAGTCATGCAACTTATATGGTCAACTTTAATGTAACTAATAAATTAGACTTTATGCATGTAATATAATACTCCCTCCGTCCCGGTCGAATTAGGATTTATTTCCATTTTGGGCGTCCCACCCGATTTAGGACGGCCCAAAATGGAAACCTTAAATCACTTCTCTCTCCTACATTATTTTAATACTCACAACACCATTATAATTTACTATTCCCTCCACTCATTTTCTCTCCTATTTTTAAATTAAACTCACAACATTTACCTTTTTCTTAATCCCCGTGCCGACCCAAAAAATCCTAAATCGGCCGGGACGGAGGGAGTATAGTATAGGCGCACCTGGACAATCTCAGTCTAATCTTATAAAGTCTTCTCTTTCTATAAACCAGTCCAAAGTTTCTACGTAGAAGTCATTGTAATTTGGCACTTCTTGACTTGAGATAGTTGGTACCACTCCGTTCGTCCCTCACGTCAATTTTTACTACAAGAACAAGTTGCAACTGTGTAATAGGATCGTCATAGGTTTCACACTGCTGCATAGTTATAAATTTAAATTCCGGTAAAGATATGTCAGGGCCGGTCATGTGAACTTTGAGGTCCTAGGCCAATTATTTGGTCGAGGCCCTTTAATATTTTTTCCAATAGACAGTTCTGCAATTTTAAGTATTCTAAATATTTAGTTTTGCAACATAATGTGACCAATGAAAAAAAAACAATATGGATAATTTTTATTTTTTTTTAACAAAAAAAACAACAATTTCGAGACAAGTTTTATTTGAAAATGAACATTCATCAAATTTGAATTTTTTTTGTATATTCTTTTTAAGATTGAAGGAGAAAAAAAAACTTTAAAGAACAAAAAGGCATAAAAGAAAGAGAGAGAATAAAGATATGTTTAAATATTTTTGTAAATTCATTTTGAAATCGATAGAGTGACTTTGAGAAAGAAAAAGACAGAAAGCAGGAAAAATAAAAATTTGTTTATGAGATTAAAGATTGAGAACATGAAGAAAATGGAAAAAGAATAATAAAAATTTGTTTAACAAATTAAGAACATGAAGAAAATGGAAAGAGAGTAATAGAATGAAAGAAAAAGGAAAGAGAATAATAAAAATCTGTTTAACAAATGAAGAATCATGAAGAAAAAAGAGAGAAATAAAAAAGGCAGGAGAAAAAAAAATTTGTTTTAAACAAATGAAGAACCATGACGGAAAAATAGAGAAATAAAAAGCTCTACACTAGCGCCATGACTCGAATATGGGCTACTAGCCTGCATAGAACTTTTGAGGCATCGTTCTGCCACTGGAACAAAGAACACTTTGTGTTCACAACTAGAGTCATATTTATATACTCCCTCCGTCCCACAACAAGTGACACAGTTTGCCATTTTGGGCGTCCCACTGATAAGTCACACTTCCTAAAATGGCAAAGAATCTTTACTATTCTCTCCACTCATTCTCTCTCATACATTATTTTAATACTCACAACACCATTATAATTTACTATTCTCTCCACTCATTCTCTCTCCTACTCAACTATCTACACTCACAACACATCAACCTTTTCACTTTTTCCTTAATTTTCGTGCGAAACAGTAACTGTGTCACTTGTTGTGGGACGGAGGGAGTATACATTAACTTTTAAATTTGGAGGCCCCTAAAATAGCCCATTTTTTTGTGGCCCTAGGCCATGGCCTCACTTACCTCTAGACAGGGCCGGCCCTGAGATATATAATACTTCCTTCGTCCCGCTACAAGTTGCACACTTTTTTTATAGGGCGTTCAATTACAAACTACACACTTTCTAAAATAGCAAAAAATCTTTACTATTTCACCCACTAATTTTCTCTCCTACTTTGCTTTTATACTCATAACACCAATCAAATCACTATTTCCTACCCCACTTTCTCTCTCCAACCTCACTTTTCATACTCACGACACTTACTCCATTAACTTTCTCCTTAATTCACGTACAAACAATAACTGTGTGGATTGTAGCGGGGCGAAGGGAGTATAGACTATTTCCAATAGCTACCCTTTTTTTTCCAGCGATATAAAAATTAGTCAACAAATATAAATAATGCGCATCAATGTAAAATAATTTTCGCTACATAAAATCACTTTTATGTACTATTCCATCAGTCCCAGTCCCAGTATAATGTTAATAGTTTGACTTTGCACGGAGATTAATAATAAGTAAATATTAAGAGTATAAAAAATAAAGTAAGAGAAAGAAAATTGGTAGAGAATAGTAAGCATGTTGTTGTTGTGATTGTAGCAAGTGAATCACAACGTTAATTTTAGTAAATAAAGCAACTAAAAATCTTAAATCGGAACAAACTAATAAGGAAAATTAGAACCATAAATCAGAAAGGAGGAAATACAAAATATTTTATTGTTTTTACATAGTGAAAATATTTTACATTGTGTTGCGCGTTGTTTACATTTGTTGTCTGATTTTCATACGACTGCAGCGCAGCGCTGCTGCTAAAGAAAACGTTGTACGGTTCCAAGCCCAATATAGACAATGGTTGTAATTTCGGTTTGGCCTCATTTTTACACATTTTAATTTAAGCAATGATAGAATTACAAAGAAAGGTTACAATATAATTTGATAATCCTTGACTGAATATTTAATTTAGGAGAGAGAGATTCGAAGCGAAATCTAGGTTTGTTTTTTGAAAATATAAAAATAAAAACAAAAACTAGAACCTCCCCATTAATTAAATGGCTTTATAATTAATTGACAATTTTTTAAATGACTATTTAATGAAAAATAAGTGATATAAATATTGTCTTGCATTTTTGATAGAATAAACTGTTAGGATGAGAGGGATATCAACTAATTAAACCAAGGATGGCGGGATTTAGGGGTGGAAGTTTGATTGTTTCAGGATGGGTAGAGATAATTTTGTTTGTGTAAAAAGGGGAAGGGAGGAGTAGCCGATTTATCATAAAGAAAAGAGAGAGAATGTTGATTTTTGTAAATGTCTAGTTTGTCCATAATAAATACTGTAAAGAATAAAAATTTGATTTAATCAAACATCCAATGGTTCAAATTCATCAAAACAATATTATTTTCCAAACCATTTCACATTCTTAATTTCTCTTTATCTTCCACTTTACTCAGCGCGGACACACATACACACACACTCTCTCTCTCTTTCACACACACACTCTCTTTCTCTCTCTACTACCGGATCAGATCCGACCACCCCTAAGATCCGACCACCCCACCAGATCCGGCCACCCACGCCCCACCACTCTCTCTCTCTCTCATCTCTCTGCCATGGTTCGATTCGTTGACGAGAATGATACTTCCCCACCATTAATTTCGGCGAGCAAAGGAAATATGATGTGATTTGTTGGGGTTCAATCTTGAAAATATGGAACGAATTTGGTGGTTATTGTGGCAATTCAACGACACCCCACATTAAAAAAAATCGATGTCCCTCCTTGCCTGCCGCTAAACTTCCCGGCCGCTAAACTTCCCCACCATTAATTCCGGCAAGCATGTGTGTATGTGTTTGTGTTTTTCCAGATCTGGTTTGTGTGTGTTGAACATACCCCGTATGAAAAAATTCATGTTTTTATGTTTTTGGAAAGTAGGACGGGAGATATGTAAAAGTGAATCGAAAGGAGTCGCCACGCCATGTTTAAGAGGTACACTTTGAAAAACCTTTTGAAATTAGAGAAAGGGTTCGGGGGTCAGGTTACGTGTTGGGAAGAACCGAGAGTTCACCCAACACGCCTAGTAAACGAGTGTTTCTAAAAATAACATCCAAGCATTCATAAGTGTGTGCAAATTGTAGCAACATATTAGAGAGGTGTCTAATACATATTGGCTTGGAAATTGCCCCCGGACGTAGTTCACGAGTTGGTGAATGAACCGGGTAAACAACTCTTGTGTTCTTATGTGTGATTGTTTCTTTCTTGTACGTGTGGGTGTGTGGATTTCTTTGTTTTGATTGCAACGGGGGAGCACCAATTTCACAACAACTGGTATCAGAGCTTTGGTTCGTAGGATTCAAAATCTTTTCATTAGTTGATTAATTTTGTATCACGTTCTTGGGAATTTTGGTGAAGCAGTCAAGATGAAGAACTCAATCGAGAAATTCAACGGTGTGAATTTCACGTTTTGGAAGACAAGGATTGAAGACTACCTTTATTGTAAGGATCTTCATGGACCCTTGAAGGCGAAGCCCGAAGACATGTCACAAGGAGATTGGGAGACGTTGGATCGGAAGACGTTAGGAGCGGTAAGGAGTGCCCTAACCGACGACGTTGCACGGAACGCTATGGAGGCCAAGACAACGGTGGAGTTGCTACAAACGCTGTCGGACATGTATGAGAAGCCGTCGAATATCAATAAGGTGCATTTGATAAAGAGGTTTGCGAATGCGAAGATGTCAGAGGGGCAGACAGCGGCAAGTCATATAGGCAATTTCAAAGGTATGGTGGACCAATTGAAAAGTGTTGATATTACTTTCTCCGATGAAGTGCTAGCTTGTTTTCTTCTAAAACCATTGCCTGATAGTTGGGAGGTTACTGTCACAACGATTAGTACGTCGAAAACAGCATTGGTGTATACGGAGGTTAGAGATCTCATCCTTCAAGAGGAGTTGCGAAGGAAAGAGAAAAGGGGAGAATCGTCCGTAGATGGGGCTGCACTTAGGGTGGAGAGAAAAAGGGGTGGACCTAAAAAGGGAAAAAAGGTCAAGTGCTACAATTGTGGTGAATTGGGGCACATCAGTTATGACTGTCCGGGAAAAGGTGGTTGTGCTAACGTGGTGGATGATGGTGGTGATGTATTAATCCTAGGGGAGGAGCAAATCGGGTGAAGATTGGGTGTTGGATTCTGGAGCTTCTTGTCATGCTAGTGGGGATGTTAATCAATGAGGCGGTACAAAACTGGAGATTTTGGGGTTCTCTATCTTGGTGATGGTCAACCATTGAAGATCAAAGGTAAGGGGGATGTGATGATGAAGACACCTAATGGGACTGTTTTACAACTACACGACGTGATGCATGTTCCGGATTTGAGGAGGAGAGTGATTTCTGTGGGACAACTTGACAGTGAAGGGTATGGTGTTTCTTTCATTGGTGGGTCTTGGGAAGTCACAAAAGGGGCTAAGGTGTTGGCTCGTGGGGTTAAGGGGAAGATGTTGTACTCTACCTACAATGTCGATTTTCGTTCCGGTGGGAGCAAGAGGCTTAAGAACCGGCCTGTTGGTGTGAAAAGGGGAGACATCAAGAAACGGTATGTTGGGGGGGACTCAAAGTTGATCAACGTGGTGTGGAAGTCCAAGGGCCCTAACAGAGAGCGGTTTCAGACCAAGAACAGTCGATGCAAGAAACAAGGTGTGTCCAAGTTTCAAGGGGAGTCATTGCGAGGAAGGTGGGTCTGGAGGGAGAAGGCGAAGTTAGACTTGCGGGGAGAAATCAAGGTAGAAGCTGATTTGGGGAGGCAAGAACGATCTAACACGGAGAGGTTGAAACGTCGCTTGGTTTCAACTCGCCTTAGTACTTGAGGAGAGGTAGTGTCAAGCCAATATGGATGGGGGAAATGTGTTCGAAGGTCTTTACTCCGTGGTGGGAGTTAATGGGTGATTCTATGTTTGTTAGTTTAGTCTCCGGTGGGAGATTGTTGGGATTGGAGTCCTAAACTACAAGGAAGAAAAAGGGGCCTAAGTCGGAGGAATTGCTGAATCAAGGAGGAAATTCGGGGAAAACTTTCTGCCGTGGTGGGCGACCGCCCATGGGGGGGTGGGCGACCGCCCATGAGTACAGAAGGTTTGGGATTGGGGAATTTTGGCTTGGGCGACCGCCCATGTTGTGGTGGGCGACCGCCCACGTGTCGGATCAGAATTTTCTGCAGCAGATTTGTTTCCTATTTTGATTAGAACTCTTCTTAAATTAGATTTAGGGTTCCTTGTATTACTATATAAACATAGATCCGGCCTAGAATACATTGTAGCAACATATTAGAGAGGTGTCTAATACATATTGGCTTGGCAATTGCCCCCGGACGTAGTTCACGAGTTGGTGAATGAACCGGGTAAACAACTCTTGTGTTCTTGTGTGTGATTGTTTCTTTCTTGTACGTGTGGGTGTGTGGATTTCTTTGTTTTGATTGCAACGGGGGAGCACCAATTTCACAACACAAATGTGTGGTGATAAATGTGCTTTGCTTTTATTGATAAACTGAGGAACTACAACTTGTGAACCACTTGATATGGGAGGCCACATCCCAATTACAATGAAGATTGAACAAAGATTACAACTGAAATGAACCTTCTGCAAGGGGATACTTATGTGGCACGACCCAGGACACCACATGTCAAGTTGTGTCGCGTGACACTAATAGCCACCGTGCAGAGGTTTTACAAGGCTCAATTACAGAAACATCAAGTAACTGTAATATCAAATTACATCATGAATTGATCTCAGAGAGCATAGAAATTAACAAACGACATTCAAGAGGGTGTGGATATGGGAGATCCACACTCTCTTGATGAACATGCACCAATATATCAAACTTATCTTATAAAACCAAACAATAACATGTAATGATCTACAACATTAGAGACTTAAACAGAGAGATTTAGGTTAGATATCCACTTTCACTATACCAAGTCGGTATAGGGAACCTTCAAATCAGCTTCTGAATGAGGATTCAAACACAGAAGGAGTGCTAGACTTAGATCTTTCAATGTGTATGTGAAGTATGTGTTGAATTGAATATGAGAGAGAGTGAATTGAGAGGATTGGTGTGTGTTGTGTGTATGAATGAGGTTCTGGAGAGATTTTGGCAGAGTGACCTTAGGGAGGCTGGAAGGGATCTAGAAATGAGAGGGGGAGGGTCTTATTTATAATCTGCTGGAGAGTGGCAACTTGAGTCGCACGACCTAACGCTTGTGCTTTCCATGGCTCGTTGTGTCGCACGACTGGACAAGACAATAACCGTTTCTGGTGCTAACAACCTGTTCTGGAACATTTCGGGATAATTCCTTCTAGGTCCAAAATGAATAATTCTCGATAGGTCATTTTGCATGGAAAAAAGACTTAAAAGTACTTTCTTCGCAAGAAACTTATAAAAAGTTCCCGGAAGTCTCGGAATGGACCGGAAATTTACCAAAATGCCTCTAGTGCAATTTTATTATATTAAAAGGCACTTATAAAGGGTCGCGAATTGGATTGGGGTACTCACAGAGCCCCTCGGCAACGTCACTTATGGAAGAAGTGAGGTTGTCGATAAGAAGGATCCCAAGCCTAATGAGCGGCTGGTGGGAAAGATAGACCAGGGTGGTCAAACTGCTGGACCTGCTGGGGATATGGCAGATGAAGGAAAATGATTGATGAGGTTGGATGGCTGGACCTTTTTGGAGAAAGGATTCCTACGTATCCCTAGGAGGGAATTAAGCCGGATCGTAGTTCGGAGAAGTGACTATTGGGGGGAAGTCGCCCGGAATTTGACTGGAAGGGGAGTCACCCGAGATTTGAATGGAGGGGGAGTCAACCGAGATTTGACTGTAAGGGGAGTCACCCGAGATTTGACTGGAGGGGGAGTCACCCGAGATTTGACTGTAAGGGGAGTCACCCGAGATTTGACTGGAGGGGGAGTCACCCAAAATTTGACTGGAGGGGGAGTCACCCGAGACTTGAATGGAGGGGGAGTCACCCGAAGATTTGACTTTAAGGGGGGTCACCCGAGACTTGACTGGAGGGGGAGTCACCAGAGACTGGAGGAGGAGTCACTCGAGACTTGACTTGAGGGGGAGTCACCCGAGACTTGACTGGAGGGGGAGTCACCCGAGATTTGACTGGAGGGGGAGTCACCCGAGACTTGACTGGAGGGGGAGTCACCCGATATTTGACTGGAGGGGGAGTCACCCGAGATTTGACAGGAGGGGGAGTCACCCGAAGAGAGAATAGAGTGAGAACTAAGGTGTCTCGGCCCAAAGAGAGAATTGAGTGAGAGCTAAGGTGTCTCGACCCGAAAAGGGAACGGAGTTAGAGCTAAGGTGTCTCGACCTGAAGAGATAAAGGAAACAAACCCAAAGGAAAATAAATGATAACTAGCGCTTTGCAATAAAGAATATGATGATTTGTAACTTGAAAGAAATATGCATTCATACCTATGTTGTGCTTACATGTAGCTGCCGGAAGGACTGAGGCTACGACTGATGATGCCGTGCAGGGGACGGTCTTTGTTGGTGATTTTCCGTCTAACACGGGATTTTGATGATGATTTGCCGTCCAACACGAGCATTGTGATGATGATTCTCCGTCTAACACGGGATTTTGATGATGGCCATACCAGATGAACTTTGCTGTCGCTGAAACTGATGAGCACTATTGCTTGGAGATTGAGGCAGCTGAAGCTCTTTTTGACGAGCATTGCTTGGAGACTGAGGCAGCTAAGGATCTTTCAGACGATACTGATATGTCTGAAGAAGATGAGACTGATGAAGATGATAAAGGCAGAATATGCCACCTGCAAGATTTGAAATCTTTGTCCAGATTTTGATTTGAGGAGAAGTTCCCATGATCAGATTATAATCATTTGATTATTGTACCCTGTGGGGGGAAAACACAACACTCTAGGCACTTTGCATTAATTTGAACTCAATTATTGTTAATTTCATGCATTATTAATCTTGATGCACGAGTCCAACTCAGGTGGGGATGAAAATGGAGTGAGGATTTTTGCATGGCTCGACGAGCTGATATATATGTAGCAAATGATGGATTGTGTATGGGATGAATGTATATATGTGTTGGGCCCTACATTTTTCAGTCAACGTGATTACAACTTGTACTTAACAACTTGGTACTAACAACTTGAGTTGTTCTATTTTACAACTTGGACCTCTGCAGGTTGGGTCGCATAACGTTTCCCTATTTTTTAGGGAACATGCCGAAGACTGGTTCAACCACGTTTCTCCAGCAAATCTCGTCATTATCTCTTCATCAACAACAAGTGCGGATATATCTCTCAAGATCAACCACTTCTCCGAGTTTTAAGGCCCTCATTGTTATTTAGTTTATTTCTTGAGGTATAAAAGGGGGATATGCACTGTAAATTCACACACACGTACTACACTAGCCTAAGCTCCCTTTTCATATGCTCTTAGCTTTGTAATCATCAGGAATTCTTAGTAAACTTTCGGTGAAGGTAGGAGCCACATCCTCCCGGGGTTTTGTGCCGCGAACAAGTTGTTCAAGGGCTTTCCCTAGTCAACAAACCACTTGTGCCTATTTCTATCTAATACGATGATCATTGTACCTAGATTCATATCACTTTAGTCACTTTTCCCTTCTTATAAATCTAATTGTTGAAATTTGACCAAAACAATTTGGCGCCGTCTCGTGGGAAACTTTGATTATCCGTATAGAAATGGCCAATCCTTCATCCGTCGCCGACTCGGCCGACCCTGTTTCCAGCTCCCCAAGCAATCCGTCCCCGAATGCGTAAGCCGTCAACCTGGACTTGATGACCAAAGCATGGCCGATATGTTGAAAAAGTAAATGACCGGTTAAATGCCCAGGAGCATACTAATACCATGATATTCAACGCCATTGATAGTCCGCGTAAAGGGAAGCAAGTTGAGACTCAAGTATCCACTCCGTTTTCACCTTTACTTCCTAGATCCTTGTTTGGTGCAGGTGCATGTGACCAAGCCATGTTGGAGATATTCCTATGTCCAACACCCTACCAATGGAGAGCACAATTGCGACATCTATTCCAATCGAGCAACCGAGATTCACCGACCAGCCTAGCCAACCCGTGGCCGTCATCTTGCTACACCTATGCTACTCCCCACCGGGGCAAACAGGAGTTTCTTCAATACTTTGACACTTTCGCACCTCCGGTTAGTAATGCTCCTCTTTTTGCAGAGAACCAACTTGTTAGGGAGATGCAAACCATTAAGGAGTTGCTCCGAAGCATGCCTGGAGTCAACTTGCCATATCACCAGTGTCTCCCAACTTGCTACAATGAGTCTCGTTTTGTACCGGCGATAGCCGTGTGGAGATCCCGAAGAAATTCTCGCAACCTCATATGAAGAAGTATGATGGGAGTACCGATCCAGCAGAGCATGTGTTGTTGTATCAGAGTCAATGGATGTCATAAGTATTCCCCCTATGTTCAGTAGAAGCATGTTTTTGCAGGGGCTTTGGCTCAACCTTGTCGTGACCAAATTTTTAAAGTGGCTAACAGACTTCCTCTAAACTCTATTTCCTCTTATGCTCAACTTGTTAACATGTTCATTAACCAATTTTCATGCAATAGGGCATTCGACAAGTTGACTCAAATGATCTTTATAGAATTGTGCAACAACCTAACGAAAATCTCAAAGAATATTTGCACAGGTTCAACAAGGAGGCAAATACTATAACCAACTTGGACATGTCCACAAAGAACAGAGGCGTTCCGCATAGGGTTGAAGAAGAATTCGTTGTTCTACAATGAGTTGGTGATGAAACCGGCGAAACAACTTGAGGAGATCGTAACTAGGGCCCCGCCTATCATCGACCGGAAGAGGATAGCTTGGCAACGGGGAAATCAACTCGGGAGGACTTCTACTCCTCTATTTGAGCCCTCATGCACGATCGGATTCCCATCACTATAAGTCCAACAGGCAAACCCCGTTAAAACCGAACCTTCTAGAATTCATGTTGTAGATGATGATCAAGAAGGAGATGATAATGATTATCCACAGATTTCGAATATTGCTTTTCTGTGGACATTGCAGGAATCTTATGCGCCATGGGAAATCTTGGAGATAAAGCGAGATGGCCCAAGAAGAATGACCAATAACAACTTGGAAGGACAAGTCCAAGTGGTGCGCATTTCATGAAGATTTTGGGCACACCACCGAGAACCTGTTTCGCCTTGAGGAAGGAGATTGCTCATTTGTCTGTCCAAAGGTCTCCTTAAGGATCTATTGGGCAAGAAGAGGGTCAGAAGTGAATCCAAAGAAACCGGTTCGAAGAGCAGCCTAGGCCCGAAAAAGTTGCACCCCTCCACCCACAAAGGTGGTGAATGTCATTTCTGGTGGGTCCCATATTTGTGGCACGACTCTACTCGCCGCCAAGCGTCATGCCAAGAGCTCTAAAGAAGATCAATCAGAATTGCCTCGCGAGGCACCGTGACTTCACAGATGGTCACATCATCTCATTTGAAGATGAAGATAAAGATAACACCTTGGACCCTCATCATGATGGTCTAGTTGTTCAGATGCGCATTGCCAACCTGTGTAGTCAAGCGAATCCCGATCGACGGTGGTAGCTCGGTCAACATTATCTTTACTCATGCTCTTGAAGATATGGGCATTCCTTTGTCCGAAGTTGTGAAAAACTCATCCGTACCGGGTAGGGTTCGGTGGTGAGGTGAAACAGACGGTGGGAGAGATCAAGTTGCCCATCTATCTAGAGGGTATGAATTCCATGGAAAGGTTTTGTGTGATTGAATGTCTTTCCTCGTACAACGTTATATTGGGAAGACCTTGGATCCACAACATGAAGGCCGTACCATCAACTTACCATCAATGCGTCAAGTTTCCAACACCTTGGGGCGTTGCCAAGTTGAAGGGGAACCAAAGAAGTCTCTAAGGAATGTTACAAGGTCAACATGAAAGCGAGTTCAGTCCTCGGCAAGCATAGCAATTAAAGAAAAAGGCCTGGATGTTCTTGAAGCAAATGGAGCATGATACGAAGAGCGTTCCTGTTGATGCTTCGAATCCCGAGGCCCAAGTACAAGTTGGGGTAGACCTACCCTCCGAGATTGAGGAGGAGCCGATTGAGTTCCCGAAAAGTCGAAATGCCGCTTTGCTTGGAAGCATGAAGACATGACAGGGATAAGCAAGGATATTATTACTCACAAATTGAACATTGACCCAACCATCCGTCCCGTCCATCGAAAAGGAGGAAGTTTGCCCAAGAAAGGAATCAGATCATAAAGGCTGAAGTTGAAAGGCTGCTGAAGTCCAAGATGATCAGAGAAGTTCAGTACCCAAGATGGTTGGCTAACGTTGTAGTGGTGGAGAAGAAGAATGGCAAGTGGCGGGTATGCGTGGACTTCACCGACTTGAACAAGGCCTCGTCCGAAGGACCCATTCCCTCTCCCTCACATTGACTCTCTAGTTGACGAGACAACTGGCCACGACATCTTGACATTCATGGATGCATCTTCCGGATATCGCCAGATTCAAATGGAGCCTTCGGACCAAGAGGATACCGCATTCATGACTCCAGAAGGTATATATTGTTATATTGCTATGCCATTTGGTCTTAAAAATGCAGGGGCAACCTACCAGAGATTGGTGAACAAGATGTTCAAAGATCAACTTGGCAAGACAATGGAGGTTTGCATAGATGACATGGTAGTAAAGTCCAAACATATTGAAGATCATGTAGAACACCTTGCTGAGGCGTTCAACATCTTGAAAGCCTTCAACATGAAGCTCAATCCGGCAAAGTGCAACTTTGGTGTCGAGCAGTAAATTCTTGGGATATATGGTAACCAAGAGGGAATCGAAGCAAGTCCCGAGCAAATCAAAGCGATTCTCAACTTGGAGTCCCCTAAAAACATCAAGGACGTGCAAAGGTTAACAGGTAGAGTAGCCGCTTTGAATAGATTTATATCCAAATCATCTCGATAAGTGCGGTTATTCTACGAAGTGTTAAGAAAAAATAAGCTCTTTCAATGGACCGACCAACATGAGGCAAGGCTTTCAAACAACTCAAAGAATATTTGATGACGTCACCCCTACTTGCTAAACCCGAACATGGTGAGCATCTTTATTTATATTTAGTCAGATCTGAAAACGCTCGTTAGTGCAAAGATTGGTAAAAGAGATCCAGGAGAACAACATCCCGTTTACTATGTAAGTAAGTCTTTGTTAGATGCCGAAACAAGGTACTCTCATCTAGAAAAATTAATATTAGCCTTAACTACCGCCGCTACCAAATTGCGTCATTATTTTGAAACACATTCCATAACCGTTAGGACTAACTATCCTATGAGAAATGTGTTGAGAACTCCAGAGATGTCGTAGATTGGCCAAGTGGTCCGTCAAGTTGAGCACGTATGACATATCATACGAGCCAAGAACGACCATCAAATCGCAGCCCTAGCCGATTTCGTAGGCCGACTTCACCCAAGTTTGCGGCTCGAGGTAGAACCGGAAGTGCAAAGAACTTGAAGGTAAAACTATTCCTAGATTTTGGACACTATTTACAGATGGAGCCTCAAATTCCAAGGGAATTGGCTTGGGAATAGTCCTAAAATCCCCTCAAGGTGATATCATACCTCAAGCTGTATCTTGTGAATTTAATGCAACGAATAATGAAGCTGAGTATGAAGCCCTAATCATGGGTTTAACTACGCTTTAAGTTTGAATATAACACATTTAAATGTATTTGTTGACTCTCAATTACTAGCTAACCAGTTTAATGGCGCTTATATGGCGAAGCATTCCAAGATGACTCGTACCTCCAACATGTTAAAGCACTAGCTTCGAAATTTTTATCATTCTCTTTGGAACAGGTCCCTAGAGAAGAGAATGCAGAGGCACGCCTTGGCCAACTTGGGTTCAACTCGCAAATCAATGTTACATACTAATATCCCCATTATTTATGTTAAGTACCCAGTGATAGACCAAGTTGAAGAAACTCAAGTGGTTCTTCCACCTACTTGGGGCACAAGATGCTAAGCCTTCTTGGACCCAACCCGTCATCGAGTTCCTTCAACTTGGAACTATTCCTCCCGATGTTAAAAATGTTAGATCATTTAAGATTCGAACTTCAACTTTCGTGTTAATAGATAATGTGTCAGTTCAAGAAATCTTTTGCGTGGCATTACTTGAGATGTGTAGACAAAGTGAGCAAGTTGAACTTGTGCTCAAAGAAATCCATGAAGGAGTATGTGGGAATCATTACGGAGGAAAGGCGTTAGCATCAAAGGCTCTCAAGACGGGATATTATTGGCCAACCATGCGTCAAGATGCCATGGATTATGTACGAAGTGTGATGCTTGCCAAAGACACAGCAACATCTTGCACCAACCCGCTGAACCTCTACATCCTATAGTCTCATCTTGGCCTTTCATGCGGTGGGGCATGGATATTGTAGGCAAGTTGCCCAAAGCTCCCGGAGGCAAAGTGTTCATGTTGGCTCTAACCGATTATTTCTCAAAGTGGATCGAGGCGAAGCTTATGTACAAGTCGAGACAAAGAGGTAATATCGTTTTTAAAGAAAAATATCATTAGCAGGTTTGGTGTGCCGTCGTAAATTATATGTGACAACGGGTCACAATTCATAAGTAAGAAGACTAGAGATTTTTGTGCTCGCTGGGGCATCAAGTTAATCATGTCAACACCTGTCCATCCTCAAGCTAATGGGCCAAGTGAATCTAGTAACAAGTTGATTATCAACAACTTGAAGAAGCGTCTGGATCAAAAGAAGGGCAAGTGGGTTGAAGAACTACCACTTGTGCTTTGGGCGAGATAGAACCACTTCTAAAGGAGCAACATGTAGAACCCCTATTCTTTAGTGTACGGAGTTGAAGCCTGTAATTCCAGTTGAAGTGACAATCCCCACACAAGGTATGGCTTATTGACTCAAGATGAAAATAACCTCTTGCTAACTCAAGATTTAGATACAATTGATGAGATCGGGGATTTAGCCAAGATAAGGATGGCAGCTTATCGCCAGCGAATCGCCGGGTCTTACAACAAGAATGTCGAGAATAAGAAGGTTCCAGGTTGGTGATTTAGTTTTGAGAAAAGTTTTTCAAAATACAAGAGAACCGAATGCGGGTAAACTAGCTCCCAGTGGGAAGGCCCGTATCTCATCGATCTTTGAAGCCGGCAAAGGCGCATGCTTGGTTGTCAACCCCAAGTGGAGACAATCCCTAGAAGTTGGAACGCAATCCACTTGAAACTCTATTTCATGTGAGTCTAGTTGTTTATAACTAGACCCCTCAGTACGGTTTAGAATTTATGTCAAGTTCAATTACACGTTTCAATTTTTTACTCTTATCGAATCCTTACTGACTTGAGCGTCGGAGGGGCGTTAGCTACGCTAACGCCCAACCCTAACGTAAATCTGTTTTGCAAGGTGCAACTTGAGCAAATGGAACAGTCTCAACATGTTGACACGCCGATACGGGCGATACTTGTTGAGGCTCAAGCATGGAAGCGAGGTCAAACATGTTGACACGCCAGTACGGCTGATACGTGTTTGAACCTGAAGAAGAAAATTTCAACATGTTGACACGCCAGTACGGCTGATACATGTTGGAATTCTAGCTGGAGAGGTATAGAACTTGTTGACACGCCAGGACGGCTGATACTTGTTCTATCCCTTCAAACGATTTACCTCTGATCAAGGTACTTATGGTTAAAAGATTTTCATCTTTTCTTACGAATTAAGGTTTTGACACCTTCGCCTGGGCGCACGTTTTCACACTTTTTCAAGTTGTGAACTTTTGGTTATAACATTTACATGTTATCTAAAGAACAAACAAGCGTCTCTTGGAGACATAGACTACTTTGCTAAAAACAGTTAAGTGTTTTCCAAAAGATCTTTTCATAATTAAAGGACAAGTTGGGTAAGCCAAACAAGTCCCTAAAAACCTAAAAAACTTGGAGTACTAGACCAACCTAGTACCCCCAAATAATATTGTCTCGGTTCTTATGAACCATTACAAACCAAAAACATTGTTTTAAAGGGACACTCCCCCCATTTGTTGTACCAACAGAGGTACACAAAGCAAAAATTGTTTTTCCCATCCAAAATACTTAAAGTTTTAAAGTATTTTTAAATCTCCTGGCCTGCTGCCGCCGGTGTTACATCTTCCACTCGATCAGTTGGAGTAGCCACTATGGTGTTTAGTTCCTTGTGAGCATCATCTACCAGAGCTTCCAGAACCGCGGAATTCACCTCTCCTTCATCCGCCGGCTCCCCAATGTGGTCCGCCAAGACATTCCTCTCATACTCCAAGTTCCAAGCTGAGGCCTGTCCTTTTTCATACTCTTCAATCATTTGAATGCGGGTCTCCAGCAGAGTTTTGGTGGCGTTAAAAGTAAAGTCCCCCTCTGCAACCTCCAGTTCCTTCATGTGAGCTTTATTCTCAGCACGAATGGTCTCTACCTCTTTTCCTAAACGTTCGAAGTCACTCCTCAAACCTTCCATTTCGTTGGCATGCTTGTTTGCCTCTTTCTTCAGCTTCTCCACTTCCTTTGCACTTTTGTTAGCCTCCTTTTTTGATTCCGCAGCTTCGTGACTAAATCTACATTGCTTTGATCTTTAGTGCATCAACATAAGCCACAATCGGGGCCATAAGTTCCTGCACCAAAAAGATGTCAATAGGTTATCCAAGTTCGTTGATAAAATTAAAAGCTCCTTCGTCCTTACCTTCTCAACCATAGCTTTAAATTTTTCTCCCAACTTCTCCAGGTCCATTTCACTATTTTCATCCGTGGCTTCCACTTCCACCAGCTTCCTTTTCTTTGCATCCCCCTTCTTTTTGGATGCAGCCACTTGAGAACTGGCTACTACAGACACAGGGGTAGGGGGTTTTCCATCCTGCTTGGCTGTACTCTTTGCTCTGGCTTTGGCAAGAAGAGAAGCAGCACTGACAGTCCCCTTGGAGCGAGTAGCTACAAAAAAGGATAAAGAGTCAGAACAGGTTAAAGAGGATAGGACAACTTGGAGATAGGCAAAAATCTAAAACATTTGATTAACCTGTAGACATTGGAGCAGGCTCAGACAAAGTTTCTTCAAGGTTTGCCTCTTGGGCTTCTTCTGGACCAACTTCTTCGTTAGGATCTGCAACAAATAGAACTGGTAGTGCCTTAAAAGTTCTCAATAAAGGTTCCAAGTCGTAGATCTTGCTCACTCTTTCTTCTGTGTCATCCTTAAAGGGAAAAAGTACATCCAATTTTGCAACTAGGCCAAAAAGAAAGTTGGAGAAATAGTTAGTACATTGTTGAAAGTCATCCTTAGAAAATAGAAAAACTGCCTACTACCTTGGGACCTCCATTTGAAGTTGGCACCCACGTCCTTCACCAGGGTGCTCTTCTTGGCAAAAAAGAAATTGTTCTTCCACCCTCTATCAGCGTTGTCAACATTGTCGATCACAAAAGGCTTCCTACCAACCCTAACCCTAAAACCATACCTCCCTAAACCGAAACTCCTAAACTCATTCGTAAAAGCAAATTCCTCTAGACCGATGGCTAACTCTGTTTACGCGTTTAGTCTCACTAGGGTTTGACGATTCCTCCAACCTTGAGGCGTAAGTTGGGCATAGTTAAGCTTGGTAGATACGAAGAATTGAGTAATTAAAGTTGGGAAAGGAAACCTCAGGCCAATAATGAACGGGTATTCAGGAAAACACACCCAATCGGGGGAGAAACACTCGGGAGTTAGGTTAGGGTGGGTAAAGATTTCGGTTTCAAAAGCCATTGCATGGGGTTTCTTGATAATTTCTAAATTAGCAGTGGGATGGTGCACTTTTCCTTTTCGGGATTCTTTAACATGCTTTGGGTCAAAAAACCCTCAGCAAACCCTCTCCACTTTCAAATCAAAGTCACCGCCTTCCTTTTCCCCATTTTTACAAAGCGAAAAACAAGAAATTGAAAGTGAAACGAAAAGGAAGCAAAGAAACTCACCACTAATTTTTACTTGATTCTCTCCGAAAATCGCCTTCTCTGGTTCTCCTTCTTCTTCACGTAAAATCTTTCGAAAGCTACGTTTGTTGAAAGGGAGAGTTGGAACGGGAGTTTTCTATTTAATGAAAAGAGAAAGTGGTTGAGACCTTCTTAATAAGTAAAACCTTTTTCTCTTAACCATCGCATCCATTGGTCCCCATTTTAAAAACCGTCATTCTTTTCTTTCTTGTTTGGGCAAAACTTTTTGAATTCTTTTTGTCTCTTCCTATTCCTCATTTTTTCAAAAAGTTTGGGGGCAATTGTTGGGCCCTACATTTTTCGATCAACGTGATTACAACTTGTACTTAACAACTTGGTACTAACAACTTGAGTTGTTCTATTTTACAACTTGGACCTCTGCGGGTTGGGTCGCATAACGTTTCCCTATTTTTTAGGGAACATGCCGAAGACTTGGTTCAACCACGTTTCTCCGGCCAAATCTCGTCATTATCTCTTCATCAACAACAAGTGCGGATATATCTCTCAAGATCAACCACTTCTCCGAGTTTTAAGGCCCTCATTGTTATTTAGTTTATTTCTTGAGGTATAAAAGGGGGATATGCACTGTAAATTCACACACACGTACTACACTAGCCTAAGCTCCCTTTTCATATGCTCTTAGCTTTGTAATCATCAGGGAATTCTTAGTAAACTTTCGGTGAAGGTAGGAGCCACATCCTCCCGGGGTTTTGTGCCGGCGAACAAGTTGTTCAAGGGCTTTCCCTAGTCAACAAACCACTTGTGCCTATTTCTATCTAATACGATGATCATTGTACCTAGATTCATATCACTTTAGTCACTTTTCCCTTCTTATAAATCTAATTGTTGAAATTTGACCAAAACAATATGTATGATGATGTATGGGTTGCGAACCCTCTCCCACGCATTTGAGAAGTGTATGAGCAATGGATGATAAATGGTGGAGCCTAGGCAAGTCGGGGCATACCCTGAGAGTACAGATTGTAGCAGGTTGATTGATGCTGATAAGAACAAAGTGTGTCGCGCGCCCGAGACGGCAAGCAGCAGAGGAAGTGCAGAGAATGCCTCGGCTTTGAAGAGATGACTAGACGAAACCTAGATTTTGAGGAGGTGACTTGGCGAAGCCCCAATCGATAATGCAAAGCAATCCCGAAATGAATCCAATAAGGAGCACATCTGATGGATGTGGTTTTACCCATCCAAAATATATGTTCCTAAGCTTATTTTCTGTTCGAATCCTTGAGAATTTAATGTATATTTTAGTGTTTTGATAGTTCAGGAAGTTAGCAAAGTTGAAGCAAATTGGTCAAGAAAACTGGAGGAATCACTGTTGTGATGGGCGACCGCCCAAGGCAAGGTGGGCGACCGCCCATGTGTGATTAATGCTGAAGGTCAAAACCGCTGTCTACATGGGCGACCGCCCAGGACCATTTGGGCGACCGCCCAAGCTGAAGTATCAAATTGTTGAAGTCTCTGTCTACATGGGCGACCGCCCAAGGACCAGGTGGGCGACCGCCCAAGTGTGTTGATGATCGAAGATGCCAGAGGCTGTTTACATGGGCGACCGCCCAGGGCATGATGGGCGACCGCCCATGCCCCCGATTCCAGCAATTCAGTTTCCTTTCTTAAGGAGGATTTCATGCCCTTTTCCTAATTTGGCACCCCTTCTTCCCTAGTTTAAAATAGATTTCTGCTGGAGACATTTTTTCTTATGCTTTATTTTCTTTTGGGTAATTGGGAAGGCTCAAAGATTGAAGGGTTGTTCATCATCACCAATCAGGTTTTATGTATTTTTCTTTTTACTCATCTCTTTTTGTATTTTAAGATGAACATGAGTAGCTAAGTCTTTTATTTCATGGATTGGATGTAAGCAATATTAGGGTTTTATGCTATAACATTATTTGGTCAATTTAATTTCTCCTTGTTTATCAAAGTGGTTTTCTTTCAATTCTTGAGTTGTCAATTTAATCAATTGTCACTTGTGAATTGTGTGAGTGTTGATTTACGCAGTAACTTGGTTGATTAACACCGACTAAACTTTGATAATTAAATCTAATTGGCATCGTAACTGAGTCAAGAAGGTTTAGGTTCTTTTTATCTTTTGTTCTTATTGAATTCTTTGTTTATTAATTCGACTTAATTGAAAGATTAATAAACAGGAATAGAAGGGTTGCAAATCGCACACCAAACCGTCCCAACCCTTATTATTGTGATTGAACCCTAGGAAATAATTGACCATTTTATTCTTAAAAATAGCATAAATCCTTGGTACTGTGAAACTCCAATCCATGAATTCCTTTTAATCTGATTTTAATCCTTGTCTCTTGTTGCTTGATTGCTTGATTGCTTTTCTTTTTAGTATTTTATTTAATTAAGTTTTTTTAATTTAAATCAAACAAACAAAATCCCCCCCCCTTTTGGTTACTTTTCACTAATTAAATTAACTTGTTAAAACCAACGAGTCTCTGTGGTTCGACCCCTGCTCGTGCTTATTGCTACACCGGTAGCGAGTACACTTGCTCGGTAATTTATTACACAGTGGATTTACGTCCATCAAGTTTTTGGCGCCATTGCCGGGGACTTGTTGTGATTTTTAACAAGTTTGTTTAATCAGTTCATGCTTGGTCGGCGTTCTTTGAATCCTAGCCTGGAACCATTGAACGACGACATTAATAGGTTGGGTCAGTATTTAAGAGATTTATACTTAACCGAGGGCAATCCCCTTGAAAGTGACCGAGAAACTTCTTCCACCGAGGGAGAAGAAAATTTTAATTTTGAAATGGCGGATCAAGTCATGAATGCATTTGCTAGGCCGAGAGTCGACACATCGGTGTCGTGCATAGTGTTGCCCGATGCAGCACTAGCCTATGAAATCAAAGGCCAATATTTTAACATGATTCCTAATTTTTATGGCCTTGCTGGTGAGGATGCATTAGCGTTTTTGAGAGAATTCATGTCTACCTTGAGTGGGTTCCCTATAAAAGAGGGTGTTACGTCGGAGCACCTGAGACTGAAGTGCTTCCCATATGCATTGAAAGATAAAGCCAAAACTTGGCTGTTGTTACTCCCTCCCCGTAGCATCACTACTTGGGATGCTTTACATGATGCTTTCCTTACTAAATTTTACCCTTATGATGCATTAACAAATTTTAGGGTGAAAATTATGGGATTTGCACAGGAACCGGGAGAAGCCTTCCACGAGGCATGGGATAGATTTAGGATGCTGCAAATTCAATGCCCGCACCATAATTTTCCTGCTTCTATGCTGCATCAAACATTTTATGGGGCTTTATCCCCTGAATACCAATCAATGGTTGATAATGCAGCAGGAGGTAGTTTGGGAAGTAAGACTGTCCAACAATGCCAAGAACTGTTTGAGATGTTGAGTGCTAACTCTCAACAAAAGGGATCTAGGGGGACAACTAGGGGAGTGCATGAGGTAGGGTTGAACAACGAGTTGGCTAAGCAGTTTGCATTACTGAACCAAAGATTTGATAATTTAGCTCTGCAAAATGCTTCTTCTTCTTCTGTGCCTTCTACTGCTAATGTTGTAAATGATTTTTGTGCTAATTGTGGTCCTAACACTCATGCTACTAACGTGTGTCAAAGTGGTTTGCCGTTTAACCCCGAACAGGCACATGCAATGCAAGGATTTGGCCGCCGGTTCCCTCAAAACAATAATCCTTTTTCGAACACATACAACCCGGGGTGGAGAGAGGCAACACCCAAATTTTTCATGGGGAGGCAATCAAGAACAAAATAAGCCTCTCCATCCTCAAGCTCCACCGGACAAGATGAGCAAAAAAGGGAACCGTGGGAAGTGGCCATGGAGAAACTGCAAGTTGAAAATAATCAATTGAGGGCGGAAAGTCAACAAGCTTCCAAGAATCATGAAGCTGCCCTTCAGAAGCTGGAGACTCAAATTGGGCAATTAGCAACCGCCCTACAAGGTCATAAGTCCGGGACCTTTTCCGAGCCAACCACATCAAGCAAATGCCATTATCACTCTGCGAAATGGTAAACAGGTAGGTAGTGAGGTACTTTCTCCTTCATCTTCTTCCCCCCCTCCTGTTGTAGATAAGAATGCTAATGTGGATAATGATGATGTTGGTTGTGATAAGAGTACATGTGATATGGGGAAAATTCTAAAGTTGATTCTCCACCCCCATGCCATATGTACCTCCCGTCTGCCGTGTCCTTAAGGTTTTTAAAACATAAATTGGATAAGCAAATGTCGGAGTTGATGAACATGTTTTCTAAGGTGAACATCAATATCCCTTTACTCAATGTGATCAAAAACATTCCCTTATTCCAAAATTTTCAAAGAATTAAATTCCAAGAAACATAGGTATGGGACAGATGATAGAGTAGTGATGAGTGAAAATGTTAGCGCAGTGGTACAACATAGTCTTCCACCCAAATTGAAAGACCGGAAGTTTTCGATTTCTATTACTATGGGGGATCAAAGAGGGTAAAAGCTATGTTGGATCTTGGAGCCGACATTAATTTGTTGCCATATTATTTGTACGAGGAGTTGGGTTTACTCCGAATTAAAACCCACCACAATGGCCCTACAACTGGCGGATCGGTCCATTAAAAGACCTCGTGGGCATTGTGGAGGATGTTTTAGTCCAGGTAAATTCAATCATTGTGCCTGTTGATTTTGTGGTGCTTGAAATGCCAAAAGGTGAAGGAAGTTGCCGCGATTCACCCATATTACTTGGGAGACCTTTCATGGCGACTACCAACACCATTATTAATGTGAGAAATGGCAAACTGTCTATGACAGTGGCGGGTGAGAAAATTGAAATTTCTGTGTTTGATGCCATGAAATATCCTAGTGATGATAGTGAGGAGTGTTCATATGTTGATAATCGTGAAGCTTTGTCAAATGACGGTGAGAATTCTAGGGATAGTGCGGGTTCCCACTTGTGTGCCGTGAAAAATAAGGCCGACAATCTTGGTTCTTGTGATGGCCCGTATCACCCCCTAGACCGATCCCAAAAGGGGTCGGTGTCCCCATTAAAATCTTTCTTTCCGCTTAAGTCTACCAATATTGATAAAATGGAAGAATGTTGTTCTATTGATACTTCTGATGCTTTGTATGTTAAGATGCATGTTCAGGATGCTTGCGATTTGGTGGAGGAGAAAGAGGTGCTTGATTGTGATAAAAATAAGGCACCAACGGATTTTGGGGGAGAGACTCCCAAGAAAAAGAAATTGAAGAAAAAGAAAAAGAGCAAGAAAAAGGTTAGAAAAATCTCTTGGGCTTCATCCGAGTTTGTAGAAAAGAGTGAATTGTTGTGGAAAGTGGTGGGCATTTGTGCCCGAGAATGTGCAAAGTGGGCCAAGGGAAGGAAAGCCAAGGCCAAAGGGAATGTGGTCACATCAAATCCCATTTAGTTGGGAGCAATGGTCGGGCTAACGACCTTAACCAAAGGCGCTAATTGGGAGGCAACCCAAGTAGGTATATTTTTATTGCTTTATTTAATTGCTTTGTTGTGTCTTTTCTCCTTTGAACCCAAGGCATGTTGTTGTTCTCTTTGCTATGAGGACATAGCATGTTTTGAGTTTGGGGGTAGATGTCTCCCCGAGTTTGTGGGTTTATAGGGGAGTGTAAATAGTGTCACCCTCTAAAAAATTAGAAAATTTTAAAAATTTTGTTCTCATTACATGTGTGGAAGTTGGCCAACGTCTGTGAGGATTTGAGAGTTTTTGATTGAGTTTTGCTATGTTTGTGCCAATTTGAATTTGTTTATTAGAATTGCATTAATTCATGTAAAACACAATTGCACCACCATTCACTTCCATTATATTTCTTGATCATGATCTTTAATTTAGGTGTCTTTTATGGGTTCACTTTGACATTCTCGGGGGTCCTAGAACATGATTGCATGCTTGTCAATAACAAATCAATAGATTACTTGGTATTTATGGCTTATCTTTCCTTGACAACCCTCTTGTGAGCCTTCGACTTTCTCGTCACTGTATATAAATTGTCACTTGATCCCTTTTGAGCCTGTTTAGAAAGAGTGGAAATCTAGACCACAATTCGCCTTCATTTGATGCCTAATCCCTAACCCTTGACACCTAGAATAGGTCTATCCCACCTTTGCAAGAATGTGGAATTAGAAATGATCAGTTTGGGGGTTACATGGGGAAATTATGGGAATGAGTGAGGAAGGTCAAAAGTTGGAAATATGATTTGTATTGTATAAAAGGGGGTTATAAAAAAAAAAAAAAATCTGAAAAGAAAAAGTTGGCCCCCAATTCTGTGAAATATGTTTGATAAGTGACCTAGTTTGAGAGAGGGAACGCTTTCAACCCCAAGTGTATAAAATATGAACAAGTTCTAGTTTGGGGGTTGAAGCATTGGGGAAACAAAGATGAGCGGAAAAGCTGAAATTCCGGAATGTGTTATATGCAATGGAGAGCTTTTAGTTTCACATTCTTGTATTCGTATGTCCATTCCTTCGTTTGTACCCGAGAGCCTAGCCCCACATTTGTGTGGACTTAACTTTGAGCCATATTTTTGTTCAATATTGAGTAATCGGGTTGACAAGTGTGTAATCATGCGTATGAGTATCCTTGTGTATGTAACTGTATTGTTATTTGTAATGTAGAGCATGTGTTAGTGAACCCATAAACAATCTTATCTTGTTGATCATGATCTCCCATAATTCATTCATCACTCAGGCCGAGGTGGAAAATTGTGGGTTAGATGCATTAATGTAATTGTAATTGCATATTCTTATTGGCACTTGTTTAGCACATTTTATGTAAGAATCTGAGACTTGCTTGGCCGACAACCTTGTATGTAATGAGAACATGTCAAAGAGATTTTTCTGCTGATTGTTTTTATTTATTAGGGTACTTTTGTTCTTGTTTAATTTTGTTTTACTCGGGGACGAGCAAAAGGTAAGTTTTGGGGTATTTGATGGATGTGGTTTTACCCATCCAAAAGATATGTTCCTAAGCTTATTTTCTGTTCGAATCCTTGAGAATTTAATGTATATTTTAGTGTTTTGATAGTTCAGGAAGTTAGCAAAGTTGAAGCAAATTGGTCAAGAAAACTGGAGGAATCACTGTTGTGATGGGCGACCGCCCAAGGCAAGGTGGGCGACCGCCCATGTGTGATTAATGCTGAAGGTCAAAACCGCTTTCTACATGGGCGACCGCCTAGGACCATTTGGGCGACCGCCCAAGCTGAAGTATCAAATTGTTGAAGTCTCTGTCTACATGGGCGACCGCCCAAGGACCAGGTGGGCGACCGCCCAAGGACCAGGTGGGCGACCGCCCAAGTGTGTTGATGATCGAAGATGCCAGAGGCTGTTTACATGGGCGACCGCCCAGGGCATGATGGGCGACCGCCCATGCCCCCGATTCCAGCAATTCAGTTTCCTTTCTTAAGGAGGATTTCATGCCCTTTTCCTAATTTGGCACCCCTTCTTCCCTAGTTTAAAATAGATTTCTGCTGGAGACATTTTTTCTTATGCTTTATTTTCTTTTGGGTAATTGGGAAGGCTCAAAGATTGAAGGGTTGTTCATCATCACCAATCAGGTTTTATGTATTTTTCTTTTTACTCATCTCTTTTTGTATTTTAAGATGAACATGAGTAGCTAAGTCTTTTATTTCATGGATTGGATGTAAGCAATATTAGGATTTTATGCTATAACATTATTTGGTCAATTTAATTTCTCCTTGTTTATCAAAGTGGTTTTCTTTCAATTCTTGAGTTGTCAATTTAATCAATTGTCACTTGTGAATTGTGTGAGTGTTGATTTACGCAGTAACTTGGTTGATTAACACCGACTAAACTTTGATAATTAAATCTAATTGGCATCGTAACTGAGTCAAGAAGGTTTAGGTTCTTTTTATCTTTTGTTCTTATTGAATTCTTTGTTTATTAATTCGACGTAATTGAAAGATTAATAAACAGGAATAGAAGGGTTGCAAATCGCACACCAAACCGTCCCAACCCTTATTATTGTGATTGAACCTTAGGAAATAATTGACCATTTTATTCTTAAAAATAGCATAAATCCTTGGTACTGTGAAACTCCAATCCATGAATTCCTTTTAATCTGATTTTAATCCTTGTCTCTTGTTGCTTGATTGCTTGATTGCTTTTCTTTTTAGTATTTTATTTAATTAAGTTTTTTAATTTAAATCAAACAAACAAAATCCCCCCCCCCTTTTGGTTACTTTTCACTAATTAAATTAACTTGTTAAAACCAACGAGTCTCTGTGGTTCGACCCCTGCTCGTGCTTATTGCTACACCGGTAGCGAGTACACTTGCTCGGTAATTTATTACACAGTGGATTTACGTCCATCAACATCCATCATGTAGCAAAGTGGATGCAGAGAATACCCTGGCAAAAAATACCGATACGGGATAGCCTGAGAGAACAGCTTAGCAAAGCCCCAGCTTGAAGAGATCCAAGGCAGCCCTATTGCAGACAGAATAATCATGTGGCCAAGGAGGCAACCTATCATTTCAGACCTTAGTCAATCAGTCATTGGAAAAGACTCAGAAATGTATACGTACAGGGGCACATCTTTCGAAAAGTGGGACTGAATCCCGATTTTGTGTAACTGAATGTACGCTCGCCGAAATTGGAAAAGTTTTTGGGAGTCGCCATGCCATTTTAAAGTAAACATTGAAAACCTTTTTGAAAAGAGAAAATGGGTTTGGGGATCAGGTTACGTGTTGGGAAGAACTGAGAGTTCACCCAACACGCCTCGTAAATCGAGTCTTTCTATGTTCAACATCCAATTCATTCAAACGTGTCTGCAATTCATGTGAAACAAAATATGTGATAAAAATGCATATCGATGCTTTGTTTTATTGATCATCTGAGGGAATTACACCTTGTGAACCACTTGATATGGGGGGCCACATCCCAGATTACAATGCTATGAACAGATTACATTTGGAAATGTGATTTCTGCAGGGTGGCAAGATGTGTCGCGTGACACAGGATCTGCCTGGCTAGTTGTGTCGCGTGACACAGCAAGCCATATGCAGTTTGTGTCGCGTGACACAGGAAGACACACGCAGAAACCATTACAGAATTGAATACAGGATGAACAGAGATCTATCCAGATTGAATCATATCAACAATTCCACTCAGAAAATACATGGATCAACAACGAATCGACCAAGGGGTGTGGATATGGAGAGATCCACACTCCCTTGGCAAATAAGCCAAAATTACAATAAGATCAAACAATAAACATGAAATTATACCAAGCAACTTGAATTAAACAGAGAGATGGAGATTGCAACTTGATAATTAAAGCAGATGGAGCTTAATTATCAAGTTGTGAATAGAATTTGCATATGAATTGTGCAAAGTGCAAATATGAGAGAGAGGAAGAGGGAGGAACTCGTTACCCTTGTAGATCCACGTTCTCTATACCAAGTCGGTATAGGGAACCTTCAAACCATTTTCTGAATGAGGATTCGAACTCTCAGGTTGAGTAGCTTGGATGTTGCATGTATGTGTGTGAGTGTGTGTTGAATGGATGGATGAATTGTGTATGGGAGAGAGGATGATTTGATGGAATTGGGTTGAATCTGTATGGAAGGAGTAGAGAGCAAGTTTTTGAGGTGATTTTGACAGAGTGACAGTAGGGAGGCTGGAAAGGGATCCACAAATGAGAGGGAGAAGGTCCAATTTATAGGCTGCTGATGAGGGGCAACTTGTGTCGCACAACCTTGCGTTGTGGCTTTTCTTGGCTCATTGTGTCGCAGGACTTGACAAGCCACTTAACCATTTCTGGCGCCAAAAACCTGTTCTGGAACATTCCGAGTTAATTCCTTAAAGGTCCACCCTGTATAATTCCCGGTAGGTCCTTTTTCAGGGAATAAAGGCCTATAGATCCTTCCTTAGCAAGAAACTTATGAAAAGCTCCCGGAAGTCTCGGAATGGATTGGAAATTTACCAAAATGCCCCCTAGTGCAATTTTATTACATTAAAAGGCACTTATAAAGGGTTGAAAATTGGATTGGGGTACTTACAGAGCCCCTCGGCAACGTCACTTATGGAAGAATTGAGGTTGTCGATAAGACGGATCCCAAGCCAAATGAGCGGCTGATGGGAAAGATGGACCATAGTGGTCAAATTGCTGGACCTGCTGGGGGTATGGCAGATGGAGGGAAAGACCGAGGCGCTCAAATGGCTGGACCTTTTTGGGAAAGGATTCCTACGTATCCCTAGGAGGGAATCAAGCCAGATCGTAGTTCAGAGAAGTGAGACCATACAGTGTCTCAAACCGAGGAAAGACCGAGGCGGTCAAATGGTTGGACCTTTTTGGGAAAGGATTCCTACGTATCCCTAGGAGGGAATCAAGCCAGATCGTAGTTCGAAAAAGGTGAGCCACTTGGTGCGGGGGGCAACATCCCGAAGAGAGACCAAGAGAATGTACGGCTGCCTCGAAGCAAGGACGTGTAGCCAATGGATGGCTGCCTCGGAGCGAGGACGTGTAGCCAATGGAATGGATGGCTGCCTCGGAGCGAGGACATGTAGCCAATGGAATGGATGGCTGCCTCGGAGCGAGGACGTGTAGCCAAGAGAAAGTGTGGCTGCCTCGGAGCGAGGACGTGTAGCCAAGAGAAAGTGTGGCTGCCTCGGAGCGAGGACGTGTAGCCAATGGAAAGGGTGGCTGCCTCGGAGCGAGGACGTGTAGCTAGGAGAATGTGTTTGGTGCTATGCAATCATAAGGAAATGGAGATGATGTCAAGAACATAATGACTTGTAGTTGAATGAGATATGCTTTCATACCTGTGCTGTGCTTACCTGTAGCTGTGATGAAGACTTGCCGGTGCAAACGGACTTTGATGAAGACGTGCCCATGCAAACGGGCTTTGATGCAGATGTGCCGGTGCAACGGGCTTTGATGCAGATGTGCCGGTGCATACGGGATTTGATGAAGACGTGTCGGTGCAAATGGGCTTTGGTGAAGATGTGCCGGTGCAAACGGGCTTTGGTGAAGATGTGCCGGTGCAAACGGACTTTGATGAAGAGGTGCCGGTGCATACAGGCTTTGATGAAGATGTTCCGGTGCAAACAGGCTTTGGTGAAGATGTGTGTTGGGTTTTATGGGTCCATGCACAGCGGAATAAGCATCTAAATAACACAAAACCCAAGCCCTAAGATCCGTTCTATACGATTAAATTGAATTTCTATGAGATAGAATTTACCAACCTTTATTGCTTTCCGGTCTTGAGCTATCGAACAATTTATCGGTGTGATTTTGAATCACAATCTTCGATCTTCAAAACCTTTGATTCTTCATATTGCTTTGAACAATAGAACTCTAGGCCTTGATCATCATACGAGCGAAGACCCTCTAGTAGTATCCACACGTTAGAATGAACCAAGAACAGTTCTTGAGAATTGCTAGATTCTTATACCTATGGAAGAATTATTGAGAAACTTTTTGGTGATTTTCTCTCTTGAAAATTCGGCTCAATTTCGGCTGTTTACAGACTCATATTTATACTACTTTAGTATTAGAGTTTGTGCCCTAATCAAATTAGGAAACAAGTGTAAACCGCCTCTGTGGCTTGTTGTGTCGCGCGGCTACACATGCCAGATGGCCAGTTTTGTCGCGCTACAGCTCAAGCCATATCAGGAATTCTCAATCATTTCTTCCTTTGGTTTAACCAATTCATTCTAGATGTGTGTGACCCAATAGGATTATATTATGTTGGCAATGAGCTCGATCATATCGACCCTCATAAGACATAAGCGGACTCTAGCAAGCCATTATGTCTACCCAAATAATATAACGTAAGAGTTCACGTTTTCAATGGTACACTTCCATTTCTCCCTTTGTCTCACGATGTTATATTGAACACAAGTCATGGTCCACGTCAACTTGTATTTGTTCAATGCTTTCTCGATCTTGAGTATAATGATAATCTAATCGCATTGGGGTGTGGCCACACACTTTCCATCATTATCACTCATCGAGGGGCCCAATCAAAACATCTCTCTTTCGAGGGACAAATTCCATCTTGACTTATCATCCTTCCCATCATGAATCCGATCATGCCAAAGATGGCCTTTATAAATATCGTGTTAAGATATCGTTTGACTAAAATCAAACATGACTTTCATCATATGTAAGGTCATGATAATCTCAGGTCTAGGGACTAAATGAGGTGACCATATGAGATTTAATTATGACATTTGACCATGACATAAATCTCATACGGGTCAAGTCCAGTCACTTGTTCTCTAACAAGTACCCATAATTTCAATGTGCATCTCTATGCATATAATCATCATATGATTATCCATTGACAATTATACTAATTATTCTCTTAATAATCAGGGACGGAGATTATTAAAATAAATATGCAAACTATATAATAATCAAATAATAAACTTAAACGAGAAAGATGATACATAACGGTTCTCAGTTAAACATAACTAAAACCTAGGGCATTACACTAACAGTCTCCCACTTGCACTAGGCTCCATTTATGTATCGAATACTCATGGATCTAACATGATCATCATGCTTCTGCCTGTGCGAGGGTCTTTGTTAGTGAATCCCTTATGTCATCATCGGTTGATACTTTGTATATCTTAACGTCTTCTCATTCTTTATGAATTCCTCGAAGAACGTCTAAGTGAGTGTTTGTATTGTTGTTGTGACCTTGGTTCCATTGTTTGCACAAGTGGCACCACTATTGTCATAACAAAAGTTTCACCGATTAGTGATACTTGGAACATTTCCAAATCACTAATGAACTTTTGATCCAAACTGCCTCCTTTAGCCACATCATATGTTGCTAAAATTCGGCCTTAGTAGTAGAATCGGCTACAATTTCTGCTTGGAACTCTTCCAATCAAAACTGCACCTCGAATAAGCATAAACACAAATCCTAATTGCGATTTTAAAATAACTTTGTAAATTTGGAAGCTAGCATCTATGTAACCCTTACAACAAGATTAACTTCCAATCTTTCAAATACCAAGAATGTATCCTTAGTTCTTCTTAAGTACTTAAGAATCATCTTGACTGCCATCCAATGGTTTTCATCACAGGATCAGATTGGTATCGACTCATCATGCTTAGAGCATATGAGACGCCGGGTCTATTATAAATCATGGCATACATGACAGATCCAAATGCCGAAGCATATGGAACTTCATTCATTTCCCTTTTGCTCATCAGTTGTCATAAGACAATGAATATTGCTAAGAGAAATACCATGACCCATTGACAAGCTACTCTTCTTAGAATCTTCTAAGAACCTTGTCAATGTGAACATTTTGACTCAAACCAATTTATCCTTCTAGATCCATCTCTATAGATCTTGATGCCAAGGATGTAAGCGGCTTCACCCATATCTTTCATTGAGAAATCTTTCCTTGACCAAGACTTGACAGTCTTAAGTGTCGAAACTTGTTTTTCCAATGAGTAAGATATTATTGTAATAAAACAATAGAAAAAATACTACGCTCCCACTGAATTTCATGCATACACAAGATTCATCTTTGTACTTTGATGAAGTCAAACTCTTTGACCAATTCATCAAAACGAAGATTCCAATTCCTTGAAGCTTGCTTCAACCCATCTTATGGATCTTTGCAACATGCATACTTTATTTGATTTTCTTGGATCGACAAAACTCTCGGGTTACTATACACATCCTTAAGAAAGTCGTTTGACATCCATTTGTCATATCACATATTCGTAATATGCGATCATGGCAATTGAAATCTAATAGACTTCGACATTTGTAAGTGCTCCAATTTGAGCTTGTTAGTATTTTCGTTAGAAAATTAACGAAAGTTATAACATTTCTAACAATTCCTAACATTCCTAACATTTCTAACCAAGTAAGGGTAGATTAGGAATTGTCAAAAAAGGATAAACCAAAGAAAGAATCTCAAAAAGCAAAAGAAATTAGAAAAATCCGAATTGGGCAAGTTGAAAAACATAAACTGCTGGATTTTTGAATTTTATTCTTCCTGTCCAAAGCCTGGAGCTGCATTTAATGAACAGTGCACGTTTACAACCCAATCCGTGCGGACATGTTTGACATTTCCAGAGGCCTATAAACTAAACCCTCCTCTCTCAATTTACACAACACAATTGGCTCATAGAAGCTGTATTCTGGTGAAAAATAGGGAGAAAACAGTGGGAATTCACTAGAATTGCCACCATTTTCTCTTCAATCTTTCCCAAACCCCACTCACTCAAAATACTTTCAAAACACTCTCATACATACTCTCATACATACACCAATCCAAGCTCAAATCACCCCTTAGGAGGAGGATTAGAGAGAAAACATAGAGGACTTAAGTGTTATCTACTTGTTTTCTCTTTGACCAACTCTATCATCAAACCCTAAACACATTCAAGCCTTGAATCCACCCAAACACAAATCCAAACACCAAATCTTGATACTCCTCAAGTCAAACACCAAATCTTGATACTCCTCAAGTCAAATTCCAAGCCTAGGAAGATAGGGTGTCACCATTGGTAAAGCCCTCCTTCTCTAAACCCTAAAACTCCCTTTTAACTTCTTGTTCATCTTGTTCTCCTTACTTTGATTTACTTTATGTCTAGTTTAACTTAAATCTTGACCTAAGATGGTCATCTTGAAGTTCATCTTCATGAATAACCATCTCAAATGGTCCACATTTTAAATCTCTAGTTGATTTTTCTCTTTAATTTCATCTATACAAAATTCCCCTTCCCAAGCAAATGAAATGCTTAAGTCCTAATGTACCCCAAGGATGGTTTGATATAGTAGATCACCACTAAAATGTCTAGTGACTACTAATCAAAACCTAGGGAAATGGGGACAAGCATGGATGCCAAACCCCCTTTAAAATCATGTTTTCCTTCTTGAGAAGTTGCTGTCCAGTAGCAATTTTCTAAGACCCCAGTCCATGGTCTAATTTTTTGGACACAGATAAACTTGGAATTTGTTGTTGAATACCAGACACTTTTTGTAGCCAACATCCAGAGCTTTCCAGACATATTTTTACTTTATTTTTTGCGTGAGTAAAACTCCATTTTTCAAATTTTCCTTTAAAGGTCAGTTCATCAGTCTCTGGAAATCCAGATTTCACATCTGAGATTTCCAGAAGGTTTTGGTCCCTCAAATCATCTCCAAAATGGGAATTTCTTTTATAGAAACCTTATTTAAGGTGTTTTGAACATTTTTCATTCTCGGACTTTTCCCAGATTCTGGAGTTTTCAAGCCCTAAAGTCCATTTCAAAACCAAGTGTCCATCGCCTTTTTCATTCTGGCAGAAATGGTTTTCAACTTCCAAAAATCTTTTGAGTACCAAATCTCAACCCAAAAATCACACCAAAAATCATGGGATCTGTCCAAAGTCTAATAAAGAATTCCCAATTTTTACTTTCCTCAGTTTCAACTTATTTTGGCCAAAGTAACACACACACACACACACACAAACAAATGATTTTGAATGTTTGGAAGACTCGTTTTACGAGGCATTCCGGGTGCACACTAACGTCCTTCCCGGCGTGTAACGTGACCTCCGAACCCAAATCTCTAATCTCGAGCATTTTTCAAAGTTTTGGCCCTTAAAACAAAAATGGCGTGGCGACTCCGTTTGATTTCAAAAAATCGGGTACATCACAGTGGCGACTCCGCTGGGGAAAAATAAGCTTTTAAAAAAAAAATTATATTTGGTATATTGGTGGAAACCATTAAACTTCCCGTTATCGCCTCCTAACACGAGTCGGGGATAAATTGTGGTTTTACAATCCCACGTACCGGTATCATTGTTTTCAAAAAAAAAAAAAAAGCTTTTGAGGGTCAAGCTTCCGTCCCGGCATTAAAAATCATTTGTTGTGTGTGTTGATTTTTGCACATTTTCGTATTGTTTTGGCCGCCTCGGAAAAAGTCAAAATTTTGACTGTCGGAATCATGTCCCTAACTGTTGGAATTTTTGTGCTTATGTGCTTATGTGTGCATTCACTTTCAAAAAAAAAAAAAATTCTCAAAAAAAAAAATTTCAAAAAAAAATTTTTCAAAAAAAAAAAGAGAAAATTTTCAAAAAAAAATCATGCATCATACTTTTTAAGACACATGAAAAATTTCTATTTTACTCAGAAAAGGAATGTAGATTGCTTGCACACTACGCGCACGTGACCGTACACTGCACACTACGTCCCTAACCCGGGGAAATCCTTGTCGCGGCCCGTTTGGTCTTATTACGCCTATCGGTGCAAGCACAGGACTACCCAAACATCCCATGGAGCCTCGTGTCGACCATGCACTTGTCCGTGACACACTTTGTCCGAGACCCGGTTGGTTTTTAGTTTGGTCTGTGTCATGCCCTGTCTGTGTATAGACCTTTCCTTTCAAGCCTTTGTCGGCACACCGACTCAATATCTTTCGGGGACCCTAATCAGTCGAAGTTCTGCCGGTTTTCCGCCGCAGACTTTGACCAAGATATTGACCGGCGCCTTGACTTCGGCTCTGACTGGCACAAATTATACACTGACTCCCAGCATGACACTGAGTCATCAAGGATTAATGATTATTCCATGCCTAATTACGGCTTAACTGACGACAAGTCAAGATCAATTATGGACGTTTATCAGTCCAAATCATGCCGACTTTTCGTCGAGCCCTCGGACATGATCTTGACTTTTGACGTCAGCTTTGTCCGTAATTTACATCGAATGCTCGTTAAGACTCGATTACCCGCCAGACTTTTAGGACCGTTTTTCTTTCGGTCGGTGGGACCCGCTTGCCCTATAGGACCCTCGCCCGGGGCTGTCCACCCTGGGAGGTCGAAATACAGGTGGAATACGAGGGGCTTATAGACGTAGTGACGGGGCCCACTAATCCAGGATCCAGAATAGTTTGCGAAAAAGAAGAGCAATCTTTTCCAACCGATTAGGTTAATAAAGCATGTTTTAAGTAAACAAGAACAAATAATTGCATGTTGCATGAGCCTTGAGCCCAAACACCTACCCTCCTTCAAATCCCAAATATCTGAACCCACGTATCTTTCCCCCCGCAGCTCCGCACAAAGCTTGGTTTCGGGCACCGGGTCACCGTCTGATCAGTTGGGAAGAATCAAGTGCATCATCAGCTTAACCGTTTGCTTCGACTCCAGGGTTTGGAATTTCTGCGCATCAACCGTAACGGTGGGGACAACACCACTCCGCCTCCTGGGACTCCTCAAACAGAACCGCAATGGAATCAGTTAGCCGAATAGATGAGAGTGCGACAGGAAGCACAGCTGAACAGCCTTATGGAGGCTATCAAAAGCCATGGATTAGCCGCCAGTCTCAACCCAGATGGCACCTTCACTGTGGAAGAAGAGGAAGACCTCAATCCCGCTCTTGGTCAACCCGACTACTCCAGGATGCCACCACCGGCCTCCCACGGTACTACCACCAGAGCCCATGCTCCTCGACCCACAGGTCGGCCGGCTCCCCAAGCTGAGACCAGCCGGATCCATGCGGCTGACGGGATGAGCCGGTTCGCGATGCCTCAGTGGGGACAAAGTCAGTACGGAATGTCTTCTCATGGTTGGGGGTGACTCGGAATGCCACAGCAAATGGGGATCCCACCTCAGTTTGGGACCAATCAATCCGGACCTTCATAGCAACAGTTCGGAATACCACCACAGTTTGGTTCGGGGAAACAGTCAAGAGCCCCTCCTCAGAATGATGCTAGATCAGCTGCGCCTCACACAGCTTCCACAAACCCATTTCTCACTCAGGGTTCAATGGGTTACCAAGCCCCCATCCCAGCTTCATCAGAATCACCAGGACCACAGTATCCTCTCGGTTATGCATCCTCCAGCCATGCAATTCGACAACCAGGGACAACAGCCCGCACTTAAGCCTACTTATGGGCCTCACTCCGGAAATCCAAGCCATCTGGCTACCTCAGACCTGCCTCCATCTTCTCTGCCGATCGGAAGCCAACAACAAGTCGCTGGGTTCTATCCCTTTGCCCAAGCTCCTACCTACACTCCCCAGGGTAATTTGGGCCAAGGACAGGTTTTCACCTATGCTTCGGGATATGGTATTCCTTCCACCAATGCACCACCAACAGCTAGTCCTCTTCCTAGCTCAAATATCGGCTCAGGCATTCCCGCTCCACCTTTGGATCCCCAATTGGCTTGGTTTATGGAGCAACACAAGGAAATGAAAGCGCAGATCGCTGAATTGACCGTCCAAAGGAACACTGCTCTTCGGCCTATAGATCCCGACTCAATTGTATCCCTGCCTCACAAGTTCGTGATGCCCAATCTCGAACTGTTTGATGGAAGTGCGTGCCCTAAAACTCACTTGGACACCTACACTTTGGCAATGAAAGCTAAGGGATGCACAAGCCAGCAGTTGGTTGACTACTTGACCTCTCTTTGAAGTCGGGGGCTTTGAAATGGTTTTTCCGATTGCGGCTGAAGCTAGGGCTACTTGGGAGCAGTTACCGGTACTTTCACGAGATAAGTATAAAGCCAACTTGGAATGGGAAACAAACGAGTTGACTGCGAGACAACGGTGCGGCGCCACGATGAGAATATTGGGGATTTCTATAGAAGGTGGAACACTGAAGCTTAGTGAAATGGCCATTCCTCCCTCTCGACGAGGAGCGGTTAGCAATCTTTCGGTCATGCTTGAAGCCGCATTTGAGAGCTTCCCTCGAGTCACTTCCCCTACGGCGGACTTGCGTGCAATGGTTAATTCCGGGGCTAAGTTCGAAAAGGCTTACAATCGGCGGCTAGCTGCACACCTTCTACGAGATCTGGGTTTCTTCCACCTCCAACACGGCTCACAACCAAAAGGTAAATAAGTGATTAGCTATGCGGGACGGGGCTGTAACAATGCCACTTCCTTTGTTCCCAAGAAACTGATGCATCCAGATCCGGCTCCAAGATTTGAGAAACTTTGGGATGCCTTTGAGTGATATCTTCGAGGTTTGGTGAGAGAAGGTTTGCTCAGGCCTTTGGAAAATTATCGGCCTAGAAACCCCAATGCTCCTTTGGATACCTCCAAGCATTGTGCCTTTCATCGGTACCATGGGCACTGACGGATGATTGCGTCCCCAGAAAAAGGCAATCCAAAATTTGATTGAACAAGGGAGGTTAGAGGTGCTGAAGGGCCCGATACTATCGATAATCCATTCCCTAGAAACAACAACACGAATGTCAACATGGTCGAGTTTGGTGATTCAAGACTTGTGGGCATAATGGAATTTGACTCACCCCTTTGTGAGGTCGGTGGACCGACCATCGCAGGATGATGAAAATGGTTGGGTTAAGCAAGAGATTGCCAAAGAAATCTGATGGAAAGATCTGCAATAGCCCCCATCTCCGGCGTCGAAGAATAGATGCATGGTCTAACAACAAAGAGCGGCTAGACTAGGGGCTACCTATCTTTAAAATAGTCTTTTAAGTCAACCTTCGTAGGTTATAGTACTTTTCTTTCACCTAAGTCCTTCTGGACATTTGTCGTTGTAGTCCATTTTGGACATAGTAGTTAAATGTCTAACTTTTAATATAAGTCTTTTTCCTTTTCTTGCTAGACTCGAGACATCACTTGCACACCCACGTTACACTTAATTGAAATGGTTTTATCCTAGATGATCACTTGTGCTGCTCAACCACTAATTCTTTGAAATGATTAATATTTAAATTAATCGGAGTGAGAAAATCAATTGATATCCTTCCCAAATTGGGGCTTACTAACTCCCCATCTTGCATCTCATATGCTCACATCCCTTTCATCATCATCCTCTCGTTGCTCGATGAATTTGCATGGATCTTTTCTCATTTAAAGTTTAAGCAAGCAATGAAGACTTAATTTCGTTTAGGTCATCCGGTAAGGATTGCGGTCGAAGCCTTTCACCCATAGGAAAGCCATTACCTTACCCTCACCAAACAATATCCTTTCATTTCAAGATCGGCATGTTTTGAAACCCTGTTTAGCCATCACCTTTGCTCCTTATTGAGAGAAGTCCAAGCAACGCCAAAGAAGTTAGTTTCGAGAGTCAGCGATGCATAAAATGTTCAAGTTGTGAAGGAAGGAAAGATAATCCTCAACTCCTCAAAAGGGCCTTCTGAATTATCAAAGGAAGGATTTTAAAATCCTAGCAATTCAGCAAAAATCCTCAACGTCTCAGGAGGCTCTTCAAAAAAAAAAAAAGAAAAATTCAAGCAAGAACTTAAAAAAAAAAAGAGGACCGTCGATCCTCACAATTCGAAAAAGTCCCCGACTTCTCAAGAAGCTCTCAATGATAAAAAAAAAAAAGAGCCCGAATCCTCGCAAGTTCCCAAAAGTTGTCGATAGCTTGGACTTCCTCTCACCATTACCTTAAATCAATCCCAAGCCATCCTCTCGATTTTAGAGGATACTCTCATTACCCTCGCCTTTGGTCAAAGTCAAAATTTGACCTCTCATTCTTAGAGGTAATCAATCTTCCCCGTCATAGATTTCCCAAACACATCCCTGCAAGCCAACCTCTCATCTTTAGAGGATCAGTCAGCAAAAGGCCCAGCCGACCTCTCATCTTAAGAGGTCATAATCTCCCAAATCGCCCGATGGCCGATCGAAGCCCGGAAACCCAGTCGCAATTCCTATCGAATAGCAATCTCATCATAATATCTTTAAGATCTAAATCAAATTAATGCTTCATTGCTTGCTTAAATTGGAATCTAATACATATTGGTTCAAAATCATTAATCAAAGTTTGTGCAAATTCAAATCTGATTCATTTGATATTTCATGTGAGCATAATTCATTTCTATTCCACAAACACTTGCCGTGGACGTCCCACTGGGGCTTCGCATCCGTGTCTTTCATGGACACTCTAAGGGGATATGTTATTCGAATCTACAATCCTCAAATTTCCAAAAGGACCTCTAAGTCTTGAATTTTCACATTCATTCTATTTTCATTCGGGATAGACCCGAACTACGGCGACCTGAGCTCTTCATAATGGAGGGAATGTAGGCAACCAGAAATGGTCCGGTCGAAATCACAAACAAATCTCAAAAAAAAAATCCGGTCTCATCAAGGATCGTCCCTATACACTTTCCGTTCTTCCGAGCTTGATTCTCGATATCAGTTGATTTTGTCCTCGTGATTAATCAAAATATCTGTTCATATCAGATTTAGGAGTTGAATAAACCGAACATTAACAAAGGGTTTTAAAGCAGCCTTGTGATCATCATGAATAAGACAAGTTTTCAAGTGTCTCGATAAGTCTTCTCTATCTCCATCATAGGGAAATAGAGCCAAAGCCTTTGTCTTTTACGTCGGCGTGGGCTTCCATACACTTTTCCACACCTTGTGATGCTTATACTCTCTCAAAAGAGTCAAACCTAAAGCTAGTGTGTATACACAAAATCGGGATTCATTCCCATTTTTCGAAAGATCTGCCCCTGCACGTAAACGTTTCTGAGTCTTGTCCAGTGACTGGTTGACTAAGATTTGAAAAGATGGGTACCTCCTCGGCCAAATAATGACTCTGTCTGCAATAAGACCGCTCTGAATTTCTTCACGCTGGGGCTTGCCAAGCGGTTCTCCCAGGTTCTCCTGTATCAGCTCTTCAAGTGGGGCTTCTATAGTCATCTTTGGGTCCACATTGGGTTCTTCGCTACGAGATAGATTCGCCAAGTCACTTCTTCAAAATCTGGACTTTGCCTACTCGGGATCCGGGGCTTTGTCAAGTGGTCCTTTGGACTGCATTTTATCAAGTCACAAGAAAGGTCTGGTCACATCAACAACTAGATTTTCAGCTTCAGAACTTGGTACATAGCAGCTTCCCATAGCATCGGAATTTAAGATCTGGGTTTCTCCCTGCATTAGCAATTTCATCAAATCATTCTCCGAACAAGGTTTCGGCCGAAGTCACAGCTCACCCAAATGAAAGAAGCTTCACTCATATCAACGTGCCCTAGAGCCTGTCAGCTTCAGCTTCAAATGACCAAGAATGAGAGGGAAATTTTCAACCAAGACCCGGGATCCGAATCCAACCTGATCAAGATTGAGGTCCATGTGATACTTTAAAAAAAAAAAAAAAAAAAAAAAACCTCATCAACAACCCTTTGTTTAAATCGCGATCGAGGGCTCTCACCTCCCCACTTGCTCAAAATCATCCCAAACAGCCTCCAGACACATACATCCCAATGCATCCCCTTTCATCACCATGCATCCCCACAAAAATATCCCAAGGGCTCATGTAGCATGCACAAAACTTGAATCAATAGGAAAAATCCTAAGTGATTGAAGATCATAAATCATAATTTCCCTGCCAAAAGCTTAGGCTAAGTGCATCTTCGAAAGCAAGTAAATGCATCATCTCGCGAACATATGCAGTGATACTATCATAATCATTTTGATTCTATGCATGCATCTGTCATCATGAATGTCATATATGCATCTTCCTCTCTACTAACCAATGCAGGAATTCGAACGTGAAAGACCATTTTCCTTCGCTGTTGAGACTTGCCCTTTACAAGGAAGATATTTACCAAAGTCCAAAATCAATGGTTTCAACAAAATTGCAAGAAATCAATTTCCCCTTCTCGGCAAGAGATGATTCCGGGCAAAACATGTGCAGATCACCTCCAGTGTCTACAAATCGGTCAGAGACGCCAAGTTCTCAAATACAATTCGGTCAGGGACGCCAAGTTCTCGAACACAAATCGGTCAGAGACGCCAAGTTCTCAAATACAATTCGGTCAGGGACGCCAAGTTCTCGAATACAAATTGGTCAGGGGCACCAAGTTCTCAAATACAAATCGGTCAGGGATGCCAAGGTCTCAAAATGCAAGTCGGTCAGGGACGCCAAGTTCTCGAATACAAATTGGTCAGGGACACCGAGTTCTCAAATACAATTCGGTCAGGGATACCAAGCTCTCAAATACAATTCGGTTAGAGACGCCAAGATCTCAAATACAGTTCGAACAGAAATGCCAAGTTTTCAAAGATGCATCAAGACTCTCAACACTATCAACTACCACACAGCCCCGCAACTTGCTCTCCTGCAGGTAAGCACAGCAAAGGTACGTTAATCCTTCAACATACCTCAAAAATATCCATACACTCACAAATGTTGCATGATTACCCATAGCATTAGCTATCTCTATCTCCGCAAATAGCAACGTAAGCTTTAGCAATCCTCGGGCGACTTCCCTAAAATAGTCAAACCTCAGAGCAGTCAAACCTCGGGTGACTCCCAAATACTGTCAAACCATCACAGACCATCCCGGCGGTTTTGAACTACGTCCAGGCTTGATTCCCACTCGGGATACGTAGGTAGCCTACCTTAGGTCCAGCCACTTGACCAACACGGTCACCCTTTTCCCCGATGATCATCGTAAGCTCTAATCTTCCCCTGCGAGAACGCCTTCAAATAGTCTCTCTCAGGTACTAAACCTCGACTTAGAATCATACTCCTGAACTAAGTCCCCATTTAGGTTCATACTACTGAACTAAACCTCGACTTAGAATCATACCCCTGAACTAGAGTCCCCATTTAGGTTCATACTCTGAACAAAACCTCGACTTAGAATCATACTCTGAACTAAGTCCCCATTTAGGTTCATACTCTGAACTAAACCTCGACTTAGAATCATACTCCTGAACTAAGTCCCCATTTAGGTTCATACTCCTGAACAAAACCTCGACTTAGAATCATACTCTGAACTAAGTCCCCATTTAGGATCATACTCCTGAACTAAACCTCGACTTAGAATCATACCCCTGAACTAAGTCCCCATTTAGGTTCATACTCCTGAACTAAACTCCAACAAAGGCTAACAAAATCCCCAGCGAAGTTAACGAAATCCCGTTTCTTTTCCCATTATCATCCATTTCCTCGGCAGCAAACATAAGACCGATCCCTTCAAATGAAGTCCACCAATAGACCATCTATCCCAAACCATCAAAGGGAAATCATTTCAAATCAAGGTTCGAGGCACCTAAGACGCCATCTCCAAGGTTCGAGGCACCTAAAACGCTATCACACACAACACGAGGAAAGCGATAAATCGCAATCATCCCCTAATTCGACAAACCGAAGTCAAACCATAGGGCGACTTCCCAAAAATAGTCAGATCATAGGGCGACTTCCCAAAAATAGTCAGATCATAGGGAGACTTCCCAAAAATAGTCAGATCATAGGGCAACTTCCCCAAAATAGTCAAACCATAGGGCGACTTCCCCAAAATAGCCAAACCATAGGGTGACTTCCCCAAAATAGTCAAACCATAGGGCGACTTCCCAAAAATAGTCAGATCATAGGGCGACTTCCCAAAAATAGTTAGATCTCAGGGCGACTTCCCAAAAATAGTCAGATCATAGGGCGACTTCCCAAAAATAGTCAGATCATAGGGCGACTTCCCAAAAATAGTCAGATCTCAGGGCGACTTCCCAAAAATAGTCAAATCTTAGGGTGACTTCCCAAAAATAGTCAGATCTCAGGGCGACTTTCCAAAAATAGTCAGATCTCAGGGAGACTTCCCAAAAATAGTCAAATCTTAGGGTTATTTCCCAAAAATAGTCAGATCATAGGGCGACTTCCCAAAAATAGTCAAATCTTAGGGTCAAAAACTCGAACTACGACTGGCTTGATTCCTCTTAGGGATACGTAGGTAGCCTATCATTAGGTTCAGCCATCAGACCAAAAATGGTCATTCCTATCCCCAGCAGAGCGGATATACAATTTCAGCCGTCCGACCGAAAATGGTCATCTCTTATCCCCAGCAGAGTTTCTTTCCAGCAACCGACTGCATAACTCGCTCATCAGGTTCGAGGCACCTAAAACGCCATCATCTCCAGGGTCAAAGACCCGAACTACGGCCGGATTGATTCCTCTTAAGGATACGTAGGTAGCCTATTAAATAGGTTCAGCCACTCGATCACTTGATCATCCTGCCAAATATGGAGCCTTACTCTTATCGACGACCCCGCTTCCTTCGAAAACGCCGTCGCCGAGGGGCTACTGTAAGTGCTCCAATTTGATCTTGTTAGTATTTTTGTTAGAAAATTAACGAAAGTTATAACATTTCTAACAATTCCTAACATTCCTAACATTTCTAACCAAGTAAGGGTAGATTAGGGATTGTCAAAAGAGGATAAACCAAAGAAAGAATCTCAAAAAGCAAAAGAAATTAGAAAAATCCAAATTGGGCAAGTTGAAAAACATAAACTGCTGGATTTTTGAATTTTATTCTTCCTGTCCAAAGCCTGGAGCTGCATTTAATGAACAGTGCATGTTTACAACCCAATCCGCGCGGACATGTTTGACATTTCCAGAGGCCTATAAATTAAACCCTCCTCTCTCAGTTTACACAACACAATTGGCTCATAGAAGCTGTATTCTGGCGAAAAATAGGGAGAAAACAGTGGGAATTCACTAGAATTGCCACCATTTTCTCTTCAATCTTTCCCAAACCCCACTCTATCAAAATACTTTCAAAACACTCTCATACATACTCTCATACATACACCAATCCAAGCTCAAATCACCCCTTAGGAGGAGGATTAGAGAGAAAACATAGAGGACTTAAGTGTTATCTACTTGTTTTCTCTTTGACCAACTCTATCATCAAACCCTAAACACATTCAAGCCTTGAATCCACCCAAACACAAATCCAAACACCAAATCTTGATACTCCTCAAGTCAAACACCAAATCTTGATACTCCTCAAGTCAAATTCCAAGCCTAGGAAGATAGGGTGTCACCATTGGTAAAGCCCTCCTTCTCTAAACCCTAAAACTCCCTTTTAACTTCTTGTTCATCTTGTTCTCCTTACTTTGATTTACTTTATGTCTAGTTTAACTTAAATCTTGACCTAAGATGGTCATCTTGAAGTTCATCTTCATGAATAACCATCTCAAATGGTCCACATTTTAAATCTCTAGTTGATTTTTCTCTTTAATTTCATCTATACAAAATTCCCCTTCCCAAGCAAATGAAATGCTTAAGTCCTAATGTACCCCAAGGATGGTTTGATATAGTATATCACCACTAAAATGTCTAGTGACTACTAATGAAAACCTAGGGAAATGGGGACAAGCATGGATGCCAAACCCCCTTTAAAATCATGTTTTCCTTCTTGAGAAGTTGCTGTCCAGTAGCAATTTTCTAAGCCCCAGTCCATGGTCTAATTTTTTGGACACAGATAAACTTGGAATTTGGTGTTGACTATAAAACACTTTTTGTAGCCAACATACATAGCTTTCCAGACATATTTTTACTTTATTTTCTTCGTGAGTAAAACTCCATTTCTCAAATTTTCCTTTAAAGGTCATTTCATTAGTCTCTGGAAATCCAGATTTCACATCTGAGATTTCCAGGAGGTTTTAGTCCCTCAAATCATCTCCAAAATGGGAAGTTCTTTTAAATAAACCTTATTTAAGGTGTTTTGAACATTTTTTATTCTCGGACTTTTCCCAGATTCTGGAGTTTTCAAGCCCTAAAGTCCATTTCAAAACCAAGTGTCCACCGCCTTTTTCATTCTGGCAGAAATGGTTTTCAACTTCCAAAAATCTTTTGAGTACCAAATCTCAACCCAAAAATCACACCAAAAATCATGGGATCTGTCCAAAGTCTAATAAAGAATTCCCAATTTTTACTTTCCTCAGTTTCAACTTATTTTGGCCAAAGTAACATACACACACACACACACACAAACAAATGATTTTGAATGTTTGGAAGACTCGTTTTACGAGGCATTCCGGGTGCACACTAACGTCCTTCCCGGCGTGTAACGTGACCTCCGAACCCAAATCTCTAATCTCGGACATTTTTCAAAGTTTTGGCCCTTAAAACAAAAATGGCGTGGCGACTCCGTTTGATTTCAAAAAATCGGGTACATCACAACATTGTAACTGACGGAAAAGGTTTCAACATAGTCAATACTATGAATTAACCTAAATCCCTTTACTACAATCCTTAGTCATGAAAGTATACACCTTCCCATCCATGTTGGTCTTGAAACCTACTTGCACCCTTTAGTTATTACACCTTTAGGTAGCCCAATCAAGTTCCAAACTTGATCATCGAACATGGATTGTAATTCGGACTTCATGGTTCCTAACCATTTATCAAAATTAGGAGTGGACATTGCCTCAAGATAGGAAGTAGGATTGTCATTCTCAATGACTTCCACTTCATTACTTTCCGATATGAGAAATTAATATTTCTCGGGTTCGAATCGTAACCTATCCAATCTACGATGGACTTGTGCATCTTGAACCGGTTCCACAACTCCTTTGTGAACTTGGTTCCGTCTCTACTTTTGGAACCATTTTATTTTCGGGTTCTTGAACTTCTTCAAGATTAATTTTACTCCCACTAGATTCTTTATTGAGAAACTATTTCTCAAGAAACAAATCGTATAGAGCAACAAATGTTTTGTTCTCTTTTGCGGTTGTAAGATTAATTTTCGAAAATAACTTTGTCAGATTTGGTGCTAACTTATCAGAGACAAGTCTCTTTACATAAGATTCGCAACCCCAAATCTTCATGAAAGACAAACTAAGTTTTCTTTCATGCCACATTTCATTTGGGGCCTTAGGAGCCAATTTAGTAGGGACTCAATTCATTGTAACCGCATTATTTCTAATGGATATCCTCAAAAGGTAATAGGAAAGTCTACTTTGATACATCATCGAACGAACCATGTCCTACAAGATTCAATTTCTTCTTTCAGACACACCATACAATGTGGTGTTCCGGGTGGAGTCAACTCTGAAACGATTTCATATTTTTGAGATGATTGTCAAACTCTTGGCTCAAATATTCACCACCTCGATCTAATCGAAGTACTTAATAGTTTTGCCAAGTTGTTTTGCACTTCATCTTGAAATGTTCAAAACATCTCAAACGATTCACCTTTGGACTTCATCAGATAGACATTGTCATATCTAGATAAGTCTTTAGTGAAATGTGATGAAATACCGAAGTCTTCCCCTAGCAATGCTACTTAATGGTCCATATACATCTCATGTATAATGACAATAAGTCACTATCCCTCCCACTACTCTTAGTGTAGGGTGGTTTGGTCAATAATCTCAATAAATAAGATCCACATTCCTCAAATGATTCATGGTCATATGAGTCTAAAAGTCCATGTTAATGGAGTTTAGATATATGTTTCTTATTTATTTGACCAAGCCGGCAATGCCATATGAAGGCGTTGTTCATATTGTTCGATTCAGAATTCCCATTTATATTTTAGATATCTTCAGTATTATTTTGTTTCTTAACATCAAGGATATGAAGGCCATTCAATAACATATGCAATACAATAAGGCATATCGTTAAATAAATATAAAACTTCTTATCCTCAATAAAAAAATTATATCCTTCATCATCCATTTAAGAAACGGAAATAATACTCCTACTCAAATTCGGAACGTAGTCATACTTGTTTAAAACAAGTACTACTCCACAAGGTAAAGTGACTTCATAAGTTCCTATGGTAAATGCAACAACCTTTGCTCCATTCTTACGCATAGGTTTAATTTACCTTCTTTGAGTAGCTTTCTATTCTTTATCCCTTGCACATTTAAACAAACGTGGGATCCAATCCGGTATCATATACCTAAGAACAAGAAGTCGAAAGAAAAATATCTATCATATAGATACTTGAAGTAGTAGCAATCATATTGCCCTTCTTCACCTTTTAGGCCTTCCTAGTAAGCCTTGCAACTTTGCTTCCAATGACAGTCTTATTGCAATGACAGCAAACTACATCCTTTTGAGACACTTTGAGTTTAGCCTCTTCGGCTTTGCAACTTTTGCCTTAGGTTTAACAACTTTTGCTTTACCTACTTTTCCTTCCCTTTTGAACCCCTTTCTTGTGTTAACCATTAACACACTTGCGGATTGCTCCTTTTGCATCTTATGCATAAAAATCCTTCACCACAACATACATCTTTTACCTATCTTGCACTTAGAACATTTCCTTTGTGATTTTGTGCTAGAACAAAAGTAGTTTCCATGTGTTCAAGGTTTTTCATAAGAGCCTTCAAACATGGTGGCAAGTATAAAGCAAGCAATACTATTAGAATCATCAACATGTTTCTAATGTTGCTCCTTATTTGCCCTTTGCAACATTTGCAGTGGGTTCAGCAGGAACGGATTCGTCAAGAACGTAAAATTTTGCTTAAGAACACTTCTTGAGCATCTGATCAAATCAGAATAACTTGTACTGTTCTTTTCGAACTTTGTCCTTCATAAGGACGAATCACAATTTATTGTGTTATGCTATTTCTACAACAAAATATACAAATTATATGAACACATATCAATACCAACACATTTATCATCTAAGAGCAAATAATGTATTTTACAAATACTCCCACTAAATCATACACCTTCCAATGCAAATAAGCATAATATGCATTTAATGGGCTAAGATCCAACTTTAATTTAATCTCAAGTACGCTTTGGCGCACCTCTCAAGATTAAATTAATTAGGTAGAAAACATCAATCACATCAATATGACTCTTAGATCTTTTATGAGATTTGTTTAAGACATCCTATATCTAAGCATATTTTAATCTCATCTTATGCCTTGGGTCCAAAATCATTTTGATAACTCAATTAAGTTCATCCACTTTAAACGTATAGGAACCACCATTTCCTCATCTTGCTCGCAAACGGAAAAGAATCAAAGCACCTTGCTATGGCAAGCCCACCCAAAACTATCCGAGTGGTCTCAAGTGTTTTAATCATGGATTGGTATGAAGAACTTAAAAGTTAAATGAAGGTTATTTAAAGCAGATTATAAGAATATCAACAAAAATAATCATAATGTACACCAGGTAAGTTCCCAAGAAAATAGGTGAGCCACAAGGACTGCTTAAGTACCAAATCTTCTTTGACAGAACTCTCCTAGTCATGCACAATTATAATACCAATTTGAATGCAACATAATCAATACTTTGTGTACTGACTTGTTTCTCATAAACAATCAGACTCGTAAACTGACTTGTTTCTCATAAACAATCAGATTCCTTCAAATTTTGCGTAAACTGACTTGTTTCTCATAAACAATTAGAAAACCAAAATTTAATGTTTCAACTAAACATTTAGGAAATCACAATTCAATGTTTCAACTAAACGTCTAATAAAATTCTTAACACTTAAGAACAAATAATTCATGCATCGCAACAATTAATAAAAACACATTTAAATTAATTAAGCATGCATAAACAATGAATTAATCTAGCATAGCCCTATAAACTCAATTTCCAGAAATTTATAGCATCCAGATTAAGACATTAAACATCTCAGATTATAAACATAATCACAGATTAGCAGAAAAATTATCAAACTGATTCCTGCCCAGATTGGCTAGTTATGTCGCGCGGCGCCATCAGCCAGTTGGCCAGATCTGTCGCGTGACATACCAAGCCCAACTACCAGATTTTCTCCTCGTGGCTAACTCTGTCGCACGACTTGAGTTACCAGTTTGGCAGATTTTCTGAATTTCAATCAATTTCAACATAGAGCAATTAAATCAAATAAACAGCTTTTAACAGATTTAATTCAGCATAATCAGAAGACGATTTTCACATTGTTTCACATAAACAATAAACATTCTATCGCATACAAAACATGCAATAAGCATATAAACGATTTATATCTTGATTCTAGCATGTTAATTCAAACTTAACCATACGAACGGGGCTCTGATACCACTGTTGGGTTTTATGGGTCCATGCGCAGCGGAATAAGCATCTAAATAACACAAAACCCAAGCCCTAAGATCCGTTCTATACGATTAAATTGAATTCCTATGAGATAGAATTTACCAACCTTTATTGCTTTTCGGTCTTGAGCTATCGAACAATTTATCGGTGTGATTTTGAATCATAATCTTCGATCTTCAAAACCTTTGATTCTTCATATTGCTTTGAACAATAGAACTCTAGGCCTTGATCGTCGTACGAGCAAAGACCCTCTAGTAGTATCCACACGTTAGAATGAACCAAGAACAGTTCTTGAGAATTGCTAGATTCTTAAACCTATGGAAGAATTATTGAGAAACTTTTTGGTGATTTTCTCTCTTGAAAATTCGGCTCGATTTCGACTGTTTACAGACTCATATTTATACTACTTTAGTATTAGAGTTTGTTCCCTAATCAAATTAGGAAACAAGTGTAAACCGCCTCTGTGGCTTGTTGTGTCGCGGGGCTACACATGCCAGATGGCTAGTTTTGTCGCGCTACAGCTCAAGCCATATCAGGAACTCTCAATCATTTCTTCCTTTGGTTTAACCAATTCATTCTAGATGTGTGTGACCCAATAGGATTATATTATGTTGGCAATGAGCTCGATCATATCGCCCCTCATAAGACATAAGCGGACTCTAGCAAGCGATTATGTCTATCCAAATAATATAACGTAAGAGTTCACGTTTCCAATGGTACACTTTCATTTCTCCCTTTGTTTCACGATGTTATATTGAACACAAGTCATGGTCCACGTCAACTTGTATTTGTTCAATGCTTTCTCGATCTTGAGTATAATGATAATCCAATCGCATTGGGGTGTGGCCACACACTTTCCATCATTATCACTCATCGAGGGGCCCAAGTAAAACATCTCTTTTTTGAGGGACAAATTTCATATTGACTTATCATCCTTCCCATCATGAATTCGATCATGCCAAAGATAGCCTTTATAAATATCGTGTTAAGATATCGTTTGACTAAAATCAAACATGACTTTCATCATATGTAAGGTCATGATAATCTCAGGTCTAGGGACTAAATGAAGTGACCATATGAGATTTAATTATGACATTTGACCATGACATAAATCTCATACGGGTCAAGTCCAGTCACTTTTTCTCTAACAAGTACCCATAATTTCAATGTGCATCTCTATGCATATAATCATCATATGATTATCCATTGACAATTATACTAATTATTCTCTTAATAATCAGGGACAGAGATTATTACAATAAATATGCAAACTATATAATAATCAAATAATAAACTTAAACGAGAAAGATGATACATAACGGTTCTCAGTTAAACATAACTAAAGCCTAGGGCATTACACCAACAATGTGTCGGTGCAAACGGGCTTTGTTGAAGATGTGCCGGTGCAAACGGGCTTTGATGAAGAGGTGCCGGTGCATACGGGCTTTGATGAAGATGTGCCGGTGCAAACAGTCTTTATTGAAGAAGTACCGGTGCAAACGGGCTTTGATGAAGAGGTGCCGGTGCATACGGGCTTTGATGAAGATGTGCCGTGCAAACGGGCTTTTGGTGATGAAAGGGACGGACCCGAGGCTTTTTATGATGAGAGGAACGGACCCGAGGCTTTTTGACTTGAGGAGAGGGACGGACACGATGATTTTTGACTTGAGGAGAGGGACGGACCCGATGATTTTTTATGATGAGAGGGACGGACCCGAGGCTTTTTGACTTGAGGAGAGGGACGGACCCGATGATTTTTTTTTTACGAGAGGGACGGACCCGAGAATTTTGATGAAGAGAGGGACGGACCCGAGAATTTTTTGACTTGAGGGACGGACCCGAGGATTTTTGACTTGAGAAGAGGGACGGACCCGATGATTTTTGACTTGAGGAGAGGGACGAACCCGATGATTTTTTATGACGAGAGGGACGGACCCGAGGCTTTTTTACTTGAGGAGAGGGACGGACCCGATGATTTTTATGACGAGAGGGACGGACCCGAGGCTTTTTGACTTGAGGAGAGGGACGGATCCGATGATTTTTTTTTGACGAGAGGGACGGACCCGAGAATTTTGATGAAGAGAGGGACGGACCCGAGGCTTTTTGACTTGAGGAGAGGGATGGACCCGATGATTTATTTTTTTGACGAGAGGGACGGACCCGAGGATTTTTTGACGAGAGGGACGGACCCAAGGCTTTTTGACTTGAGGAGAGGGACGGACCTGAGAATTTTGATGAAGAGAGGGACGGACTCGAGGATTTTTTGACTTGAGGGACGGACCCGATGATTTTTGATGACGAGAGGGACGGACCCGATGATTTTGATGAAGATCTGCCAATAAGAACGGGCTTTTGATGATGATCTGCCGATGAGAACGGGCTTTTGGTGATGAGGCTAATGCGCACTAATGCTTGGAGTTGGGGCAGCTGAAACTCTTTTTGACGAGCATTGCTTGGAGACTGAGGCAGCTAAGGCTCTTTTTGACGAGCTGATAAGTCAGAAGAGGATGAGACTGATGAAGATGATGAAGGCAGAACATGCCGCCTGCAGGATTTGAAATCTTTGTCTAGATTGTGATTGAGGAATAGTCCTTATAATTGGATTATGATCATTTGATTATTGTACCCTGTGGAGGAAAAACACAACACTCTAGGCACTTTGCATTTTATTCACTTGATTATTGTTAATTTTATGCATTATTAATCTTGATGCATGAGTCCATCTCGACTGGGGATGAAAATGGAGTGAGGATTTTGCATGGCTCGACGGGCTGATATATATGTAGCAAATCATGGATTGTGTATGGGATGGATGTGGTGAAGTCAACCCTCTCCCATGAGGTGGGAAAATGTATGAGTGATGGATGATAAATGGTGGAGCCTAGGCAAGTCGGGGTGTGCCCTGAAAGTACAGATTGCAACAGGTCGATTGTTGCTGATAAGAACAAAGTGTGTCGCGTGCCCGAGGCGGCAAGTAGCAGAGAATGTGCAGAGAATGCCCTGGCTTTGAAGAGATGACTAGGCGAAGCCCCGATCTTGAGGAGGTGACTTGGCGAAGCCCCAGTTGATAATGCAAAGCAATCTCGAAGTGAATCTGATAAGGGGTGAATCCATCATGTAGCAAAGTGGATGCAGAAAATATCCTGGCAAAAATACCGATATGGGATATCCTGAGAGGGCAGCTTAGCAAAGCCCCAACATGAAAAGATCTGATACAGGGAATCCTGAGAGAACCGCCTAGCAAAGCCCCAGCTTGAAGAGCTGATACAGGGAATCTTGAGAGAATCGCTTAGCAAAGCCCCAGCTTGAAGAGACTTGATGCAGTTCTATTGCAGATAGCATCATCATGTGGCCAAGGAGGCATCCAATCTTTCCGGACCTTAGTCAATCAGTCACTGGACAAGACTCAGAAATGTATACATGCAGGGGCACATCTTTCGAAAAGTGGGAATGAATCCCGATTTTGTGTAACACACTCGCTTTGGGTTTGACTCTTTTAAGAGAGTATAAGCATCACAAGGTGTGGAAAAGTGTATGGAAGCCCCTGCTGACAGAAAGACAGTGTTTGGCTCTATATTCCTAGAATGTAGAAAGAGAAGACTTGTCGAGACATTTGAAAACTTGTCTTATTCATGATGATCACAAGGCTGCTTAAAACCCCTTATTGATGTTCGAGTTATTCAACCACTAAGCTTGATATGAACAAATATTATGATTAATCACGAGGAGAAAACAAACTGATATCAAGGATTTGTGTATGGGGACGGCCCTTGATGAGACCGAATTTTCTGAGATTTGAATGTATTTGTGACCGGACCATTTCTGGTTGCCTACGTTCCCCTCATGGCAAGGAGCTCAGGTCGCCGTAGTTCGGGCAAGTCCCGATTGAAAGAGAAGGAATGTGGAAATTCGAGGTTTTGAGAATTGAAGAGTTGAAGCACATGTCTTCTTGGAGTGTCGATGAAAGACACAGATGCGAAGCCCCAGTGAGGCATTCACGGGAAGTGTTTGTGGAGAAGAAATGAAATATGCTCACATGAAGTATCAAAGGCAAGGATTGAATTTGCACAATCTTTGATTGATGGTTTTGGACCAAGGTAGATTAGATTCCCACTTAAGCAAGCAACAAAGCATTAATCTGATTTAGATCTCGAGGAAATTAGAATGAAACTGCTATTCGGTAGGAACTGTAGCTGGGTTTCAGGGCTTCGATCGGCCATCTGGTGATTTTGGAAAATTGTTTGTATCATGACCTCTTAAGATGAGAGGTCGGCCGGGCTTTTTGCTGACTGAACCTCTAAAGATGAGAGGTTGGCTTTCAAGGATGTGTATGGGATTTCTATGGCAAGGATATTGATTGCCTCTAAGAATGAGAGGTCAATTTCTGACTTTGGCCAAAGCAAGGGTGATGGCAATGGGAATATCCTCTAAAAGCGAGATGATGGCTTGGGATTGGTGAAGGTAGAGGGAAATATCCTCTAAATTCGAGAGGATTGCTGGAATTGGTTGGAAGGTGTTGGTGAGAGGAAGTCCAAGCTATCGAGAACTTTTGTGAACTTGTGAGAATTCGGGCTCCTTTTGAACATTGGAGAGCTTCTTGAGAAGTCGGGGACTTTTGCTGAATTGTGAGGATCTAAAGTCCTTCTTTTGATAATTTGAAAAGCCTCTTGAGAAGTTGAGGACTCTTGCTAAATTATGAGGATTTAAAATCCTTCTTTTGAGAATTTGGAAGGCATCTTGAGGAATTGAGGATTATATCTGTCCTTCTTTCATGACTTGAGTTTTTTGTGCATCACCGACTCTTAAAGCTAACTTCTTAGCATTGCTTGGATTTCTCTCAGCAAGGAACAAAGATGATGGCTAAACAGGGTTTCAAAACATGCCGATCTTGAAATGAAAGGGTATTATTTAGTGAGGGTGATGTAATGGCTTCCTTAGGGTAAAAGGCTTCGACCGCAATTCCTGCCGGATGACCTAAACGAAATTAAGTCTTCATTGCTTGCTTAAGCTTGATTGAGAAGTTAATGCAAATTCATAGAGCAACAGAATGTTGAGGATGATGAAAGAGATGTGAGCACATGAGATGCGAAATGGGGAATTGATGAGCCCCAATTTGAGAAGGATATCAGTCGATTTTCTCACTCTGACTAATTTAAATATTAATCATTTCAATGGATTAGTAGTTGAGCAGCACAAGTGATCATGTAGAATAAAACCATTTCAATTAAGTGTAATGTGGGTGTGCAAGTAATGTCTCGAGTCTAGCAAGAAGAGAAACAAATATTTTATTACTGCAAAAGCAAAAACTGGTCCAAAGTGGACTCAACAGACTCATGTCCCAAAGGGACATTCTAGAACCTACGAAGACTGATTGACTTATTCAACCTTGGATGGAAGGAAGAGCATCGTTGACAGTGATGGGGCGAGGACCCTTCTCAATCTTTCTATCATTCACAAGTCATCTTCCCTAGCTTTAACAATCTGTGCCAGCAACTGGGTCTCCTGCTCACGAGGAAAAAGGGCTTCAAGGGTAGCCCGCAACTTTTCGATGGACACACCATTTGCACTCTGCTGACCTATGGGATACGAACTTCCAGGCTGGTGGGCCATAATCTTCTCTGCACCAAACATCTCGAATACCGAATCAGATAAAGATCACGCGGACACCAGAACTGCCTTCGCCTCGGGAATACGACCCAAACGAGCGCCGAGAACAGGAACACGCACCCAACTTGCCGTAGTTGCAGAGGTAAAAATGTGTATAAGGTGGTCGAGGAAAGAACTTTGAGAAAGCATGGGAGAGGGAAGGATGGGAAATGAGACGGACTCGTGCAAGCATCTTATTTGCGTTCAAGTAGAAATCAGTGTCTTTTAAGTCCTAGGAACGATTGGAAAAGGATAAACCTTTATTCTCGCAATCTAAACCTCGGGGGGAACTTAGGGACACACCATTCAAAAATATACCAAATGCATTGGTTAAAAATTAATAATAGGCAATAATTCTGTAAGTACGCCAATCCAATTCGCTACCCTTTTAGATGCATTTTAATATGATAAAATTGTATTAAGGGGCATTTTGATAAATTCCCGGTCCAGTCCGAGACTTTCGGGAACTTTTTATAAGTTTCCCGTGAAAGAAGTGCTGTTAAGTCATATTTATGTACAGGAGGACCTACAAGGAATTACTGGCTTTGGACCTTTAAGGAATTAGCTCAAATTGTTCTAGAACCAGTTATTGGCGCCCAAAAACGGTTATTGCCTTGTTGTGTCACGCGACACTTTGAAGCCACGGAAAGTTGATGCAGGACGTCGTGCGACAGAACTGGTCCATCATCTGCAGCTATAAATAGAGCCCTCTGCCTCTCATTTCAGGATCCTTTTCCAGCACCCTAAAGTCACTCTGCCAAATTCACACCAGAACTTCTCTCTCTCCTCCTTCCACATCAACATACACACCAATCCACCCCAATTCAACCTCCATCTCATCCAATTCACCTACTTACCTTCATACAACCCATACCAACTGAAGATCTGAAGACTAGCACTCCATCTGTGCTCAACTCCATCTCCTGCAGCTGATTTGAAGGCCAATACATCTAACTTGGTGTATTGGTGGTGGATCTACAAGGGTAACGATTCCCTCCATCCCTCTCTCTCATTTACTTGCTCCTTGCACAATTCCTGTTCATCCACCTGATAATTGAGCTCCATCCGCATTAATTATCAGGTGGCAACTGCCATCTCTCTGTTTAATTTGTGTGGTTTGATATAATTGATGTTCATGGTTTAATTGAATCATATTTCGTTGCTTGTTTATCAAGGGAGTGTGGATCCCCCATATCCACACCCCCTTGGTCATTCCATTGATAATCTGTGATATTCTGGTTTGAATTGGTGTTGTGTTTGGATCTAATTTGAAATCTGTTCATCCTATGCTTGAATCTGTAAGGTTTCTGCAGGTGGAAACCTATGTCACGCGACACAATTGGACATGTGGAGTTCTGTGTCACGCGACACAAGTAGCCACTCTGCAAAAATCATCATTTTAGTTGTAAATCTATTCATCTGTTTCATTTGTCGTAGTTGTAATTCGTTCCTTTGGTTCATTTGCCACTCATAGCAGAGTGTGGATCCTCAATATCCACACTCATGTGAAGTGGCTGCGTTCTGAGATCTAAGCTTTGTAAGACCTTTGCAAATTGGCATCGATGTGTCACGCGACATACTTGACCATCCCAGGTCCTGTAACACGCGACACATGTGACCTCTCTGCAATTGGTTCATTTCAGTTGTAAGTTGTTTATAGCATTGTTAATGGGATGTGGCCTCCCAGAATAAATGGCTCACAAGTTGTAATTCCCTCTGTTGAGCAATAGAATAAAGCACTTCTATGCATTTTGTCACACACATTTCGCACACACATTTGAATGTTTTGAATGTTGAACATAGAAAGACTCGTTTACGAACGAGGCGTGTTGGGTGAACTCTTGGTTCTTCCCAACACGTAATCTGACCCCCGAAGCCATTTTCTCTTTCAAAAGGTTTTCAATGTTTCCTTTAAAACGGCGTGGCGACTCCTGAAATTTCATTATTTTTTGGGCGAGCGTTCATTCAGTGGCGGCTCCGCTGGGGACTTGAAACTTGGTTTTCAAAAGTGGGTCAAACTTTCATTCACGTTCAACATCATTCTCATTCATTTGTGTGTGCTTTGTGTATGGCATTATATGTGTATAAATGCATTTAGTGTTTTGCTTTGTTCCCTCCCCTTCCTTGCTTCCTGTTAAGATTGTGCTGATGCTTGGGGCTGAGATCTTGTATTGAGCTTGGAGGTCGGGGCTGGTCCTGGCTTGTTTTTTTAGAATTCTGGGAATTTGGTTTCTTCTGTCACGCGACAGAACATGCCTTAGCTGTCCTGTGTCACGCGACAGAAGTGGCCAATTTGCCGGATTTAATTTCTTGGTGCAGGTTGTGATTGTGGGACAGTCCCCCATGATCAAATTATTGATCATTTTGATTATTGTGCTCTGTGGGGTTTAGCGTGTGTGTGTTGATTTTTCATTTCTCCCCCCCTTTTCAAAAAAAAAACAAAAACAAAATCATTTTCGCAAATAAAGGAACATAGCCATCCTTCACACTACGTCACATAGATCTAGAACCCTCGGGTGCGATTGACGGCATCGCGGACGGCCATGAAATTCGCCTACGCTTGAGCGCCTAATATCAAACCTATTCCCCTAGCGCGTTATAGGTGGCGCCACACTTTTAAAACTTACCCAACGGTTGGTTTTTGACACGCCATTTTCAAATACACTAAAATGAATTGTTTCAAAATTTTTAATAGGCCTTCGTACCTATCCCAAAACCTAGCACGTGTGGGCATGTTGCCAACGCAACATGGTTTCGCGTAGGGACATGTCGCTCTCGCGACATGTTCTAACGAGAGATCATGTCGTTTTGTCAACATGCACCGACGAGAGGTCATGCCGGATTTTTTCCTTGAATTTCTTCAGGAATACCCGTTATGCTGCCCAAATTTCTCCAGAAATTGGGATTGCTCGTCCGTCCCATAAATGCTTTGGTTTTATTTAGGTATCATTGCCTATTATCAATTTTTAATCAATACATTTGGTATATTTGTGGATGATGTGTCCCTAGGTTCCTCCGAGGTTTAGTTTGCGTGAATAAAGGGTTAGCCTTTTCCAACCGTCTCTAGGACTTAATAGACACTGTTTTCTACTTGAACGTTAATAAGATGTTGCATGAGTCCATCTCCTTCCGTACTCCTCCCTCTCCCATACCACCTCAAGGTTCTCTATCCTCCGCCTCATACACGCTCTCACCTCCCTGCCTATGCAGTCATGGCAAGTTGGGTGCGTACTCCTGCCTTGGCGCTCGTTCTGTTCGTATTCCCGAGGCGGAAGCAGTTCAAGTGCCCGAGTGGTCGTCCATCTGATTCAGAATCCAAAATGCTCGGTGTAGAGAAGATTATGGCCCACCAGTCTGGAAGTTCGTATCACATGGGTCAGCAAAGTGCAAATGGTCTGTCCATCGAAAAGTTGCGAGCCACCCTTGAAGCCGCTTGTCCTTGTGAGCGGGAGGCCGGTTGCTTGCTCAGATTGCTCAAACTAAGTAGGACGACTTGTGAATGACAAAAAAAGGATTGAGAAGGGTCCTCGCCCCATCGCTGTCAACAATGCTCTTCCTCCCATCCGAAGCTGATGCAGTCAATCAGTCCTCGTAGGATCTAGAATGTCCGCTTTCGGGCATCGAGTCTGTCGAGTCCAAGTTGGACCAGTTTTTGCTTTGCAGTAATAAAAGTTTTGTTTCTCTTCTTGTTAGACTCGAGACATCACTTGCACACCCATATTACACTCAATTGAAATGGTCTTATTTTGCATGATCACTTGTGCTGCTCAATTACTAATCCATTGAAATGACTAATATTTAAATTTACCTGAGTGAGAAAATCGACGGACATCCTTCTCAAATTGGGGCTCACCAACTCCCCATCTCGTATCTCCTGTGCTTACATATCTTCCATCGTCCTCACCATCTCGTTGTTCGATGAATTTGCATGGATCTTCCTCAAAGTAAGCTCAAGCAAGCAATGAAGGCTTAATCTCGTTCAGATCATCCGGTAGGGGCTGCGGTTGAAACCTTTCACCCATAGGAAAGCCATTACCTCACCCTCACTAAACAATACACTTTCATTTCAAGATCGGCATGTTTTGAAATCCCGTTTAGCCATCACCTTTGCTCCATGCTAAGAGAAGTCCAAGCAATGCCAAGAAATTAGCTTCGAGAGTCGGCGGTGCGTAAATTATTCAAGCCATGAAGGAAGGACAAAGATAATCCTCAAGCTCCTCAAGAGGCCTTCCAAGTTATCAAAAGAATAACTTTAGATCCTCACAATTCAACAAGAATGCTCAACTTCTCAAGAGGCTTTTCAAAAGAAGGACTTTAGATCCTCATAGTTCAGCAAAAGTTTCCGACTTCTCAAGAAGCTCTCCAATGATCAAAAGGAGCCTGAATTCTCACAAGTTCACCAAAAGTTCCCGATAGCTTGGAATTTCCCTCACCAATACCTTGACCAATCCCAAGCCATCCTCTCGATTTTAGAGGATATTCCCGTTACCGTTACCCTTGCCTTTGACCAAAGCCAAATTTGACCTCTCATTCTTAGAGGCAATAAAAGATGCAACCACAGATTTCCTCGCCATAGAAATCCCAAACACATCCCCAAAAGCCAACCTCTCATCTTTAGAGGTTCAGTCAGTAAAAGGCCCGGCCGACCTCTCATCCTAAGAGGTCATGATATTCCAAAATCACCCGAAGACCGATCGAAACCCTGAAGCCCAGTTGCAGTTCCTGCCGAATAGCAGTTTCATCCCAATATCATCAAGATCTAACTTAGACTAATGCTTCGTTGCTTTCTTAAATCAGAGCCAAATCCATGAGTGTGTATATGATGGGGTGAACCCTCTCCCATGAGGTGGGGAAATGTATGAGTGATGGTGTATAGATGGTGCGGCCTAGGCAAGTCGGGGATGCTCCCGGGAGTACTGGTTGCAGTAGGTTGATTGTTGCTGATAGGAACAAGGTGTGTCTCGCACCCGAGACGACAAGCAGCAGAGAACGTGCAGAGAATGATCCCGACTTGACAAAGCCCCAGTTGATAATGCGATGTAAACCCGAGGGGAATCTGGTAATGAGAGCCTGAGAGAAAAGCTTGATAAAGCCCCATTTTGATGAGATTCAATGCAGCCTTATTGCAGACAGAGTCATTTTATGTATGAGGAGGCAAGACTCGGAAATGTTTACATGCAAGGGCGCGTCTTTTGAAAAGTGGGAATGGATCCCGAATTTGTGTATGACACTCTCGCTTTTGGGTTTGACTCTTTTGGGAGAGTATAAGCATCACAAGGTGTGGAAAAGTGTATGGAAACCCTTGTTGACAGAAAAACAGTGTTTGGCTCTATCTTCCTATGATGTAGAAAGAGAAGACTTGTCGAGACACTTGAAAACTTGTCTTATTCGTGGTGATCACAAGGCTGCTTAAAACCCTTTATTGATGTTCGGGTTATTCAACCACCAACCCAGATATGAACAATTATTTTGATTAATCCCGAGGAGAAAACCAACTAATATCGAGAATCAAACTCCGAAAGATGGAAAGAGGATCTGTGTATAGGGACGGCCCTTGCTGAGACCGGATTTTCTGAGATTTGTTTGTGATTTCGACCGGACCAGTTATGGTTGCCTACGTTCTCCTCCTTGGGAGGAGCTCAGGTCGCCGTAGTTCGGGCTTATCCCGATTTGAAAAGAGTCTTTGAGGATTGACAATTTGAAGTGTCTCTTTGGAGTGTCAATGAAAGACACAGATGCGAAGCCCCAGTGGGATATTCACGGCAAGTGTTTGCGGAGGAGAAATGAAATATGCTCACATGAAGAGTCGAATGAATGGGTCAAATTCGCACACAAGCATGTCAATGTTGGGCAAGGGGAAGTCATCCTTGGGACTAGCCTTGTTGAGATCCCGGAAGTCTACGCAAACCCGAACCTTTCCATTTGCTTTTGTGACCGTTACGATGTTTGCCAGCCAATTCGGATATTCGATCACCTTGATAAAGCCTACCCGTAGGAGTTTCTCAATCTCTTATTTGACCTGTAAGGACCACTCGGGCTTGATCCGCCTCAATTTCTGCTTGATCTGCTTGATCTCTGGATCCAGGGGTATTCGGTGCTCTACGATAGATGTATCCAACCCAGGCATGTCTTTGTAGGACCAGGCAAAGACGTCTACAAACTCTTTAAGCAGCTCGATCAGGGCAACCCGCTCAACTCCGGAGAAGAAGCTACCAATTTGCATTTCTTTGGGTTCTTCAGCTGTTCCCAGGTTCACCGTTGTCAATATCTCATCGGCAGCTTGGGCTCGGTTTTCCTTTTGCTCGCAAACCTGCTTTGAATCATTTTCTAAAATTTTTTCATCTATTAAGTCTGTATTATCTTCAATTGAATCTGGCTTAATTATTTTTAAATCTTGATGATTACTTTTTGTTAAGTGTTCAATTGTTAGATTTGCAATCACGAGATACTCAGAAAGATCGACCATTTTATTCAGAGCGAATGGGAAAACAGTGTCTACAACACGACGACGGTCTTCCGTTGTGAGGACGTCAGACCGATCGGAGGACTCAAACTCGATCACAAGGGATTCAGGGGAATGACTTAAGACACGGGGGACAAACTCAGACACAGAGGGACTGGGACGAGGCTTGAGCCCAAGATTTTTGATCATAGTCTCCCTGTCAGCAACCGGTCCTTGAAATGAAGTCCAGTTCTGCAGCGGCCTCTCTGCAAAGGTCTCCAAACTGTTCAGATCCACAACTGGCCCCTTCTCAAATTCCAACATGGCCACTACCTCGTTGTCAGAGGAAAATTCAATCAAATCTCTGGGATCTTCAGCAACAATAAACCCTTCTGTGGGTATGTCCTCTGGATGCATGCCGTTTTCAGACTCTGACAACCCCTGATCTCCGAATAGATTTATCAGGTCACCATACACGTCTACAGGGTCAGCGCCGCGGATCTTGTGTATCACAGGCTCATCTAGGGCAAGCTTCTCAAACTGGTTGGCATAATCAGGTCCCCAAAAATGGTAGCTGTTCTCATATGTGACAGTAACGCCTGACCTTCTGGGCATACTGACGAGCATCTCCTTTATCGGGTTCTGGCTGTTGGCCAACCTTCGAATTGTCCTCATCCTTTCTTCCACTTGGCTCAGCTTTGGTTCCGGGCAAACGAACATTTCCCCATCCTCCTTGACAAAGTGTTTGTTCAGAGACCAGCTGTAAGGGCGCACCTCAGGCCTTTTGTATCTCTTGCCAGTGGCTAGGGTCATCCTTTCTTTGAGCGCTTCGGCCTTATCATACGCTTTGTCCTCTCCAGTCACCACATATCCCAGGCCTCGCCTGTTTCTCTTGGGTTCCGGCATCTCAAGCTTACATGGTCCTTGTTGACGCTTCCCTAGCCCCAGGCCAGGGATGTAGCTCATGCCTCTCATCATTTTCAGTACGGGAGGAATCTTGTCCGAGGAAGTTATCAAATCGATAGTGCAGACCTGCCCTTTAGGCTTTTCGATCGTGAAACCACTGAGCATCAGGCTCTCTTGGTCAAGCTTGATTTCCATTACCGGCATGGTATTGGTGCTGGTCTCCCCAATAGTGACACTATCCCCGAAAATGGTTGTCAAAACTCCATCTTGCACAAACTTCAAACACTGGTGGAGGGTGGAGGCTACCGCTCCAATTTCATGTATCCATGGTCTACCGAATAACGCCGAGAATGTGACAGGAATGTCTATGACCTGGAAATCTACTGCCATTTCCTTACTACCAAATAACAGATTCAACGAAACAATCCCCAACACTGCTCTGGATGTCGAATCGTAGACCTTTATGGTCTGGTTGGATGGATTAAGGTTCTGTGCGTCAATGTCTAGCATGCTCATCATCTTGGTAGGCAGCACGTTCATGGCCGACCCATTGTCTACCAACACATGGGGAATTTGATGCCCCTCTAAGGGCACAGTGATGTGTAGAGACTCATTATGCTTTGAACCGTAAGTAGGCAGATCAAGGTCCGTAAAAGTGATAATGTTCCCATACTGGGCTGTTCCGATCAATTGGCAGGCCTCATCTGGGGTGGCATTGACAGACACCTTGGTTTTGGACAGAGCCTCTTCTAACTTTAGTTTGTGGGGGGGTAGGAGGATGTGAGCAGGGACCACAAAGAGATGTCAGCCTGGGTTCTCTTCAACTGCGTCAAAATCGGGTCCTCTTGGATTTCTTCATTTCCTGCTGACTTGTAGGGATCTCTAGATATCTGGGGGTTCAAAACCGCGACTCCTTTGCCTTTCCCAGATGGATCGGCACTATCCATTCCCAACATTCTTCCCGACCGGGTCAACAAATTAACCTCTTGATGATCTTCAACCACAAAATTTTGGCTAGCCTCTTTGAGTTCAGCTAGTGTAAGAGGAGCAGGGCGAGTGCTGTATGGCCACGCTGCCTGTCTTATTTCATTCACGGACAATGGCGCCTCCAAGTTAGCTGCTATCCTGAGTTCCTCCAAAGAGATTGGGGACTCTCTGGGAACCATAGAGGATATAGCATTGACAACCAAACGCTCTTCATATTCAGCGTACTCAGCAACATTATTTAAATCATACAAATCATCAAGATACAAGACGTAGCAAAAGTTGTCTTTCATTTCATTGGAACAAGGATTTACATCAGTCATGAGTTCATTACAATCACCACTAGCATTTCCATTTACAAACTCTCCAAACTCTATTACATTCACGAAATAATCTTGACCAAAATCGATGAGATTCACATTGTTACTGGGTAGAGGGTTGTTGACGACGTTGGGGCGAGGAGACTTTTCGATCTTCTTTTCATCCACAAGGCCTTGGATAATCTTCTTGAGGGTTACGCAAGTGTTTGTGGTGTTCCCCGAGAACTGATGGAATCAGCAATACTTACTAGCATCAAGATTGGGATTAGGACGGACAGGGCTGTAATTTTCCAACGGCTTAATCATGCCGATCCGAGGCAGGCCGTTGAAAACTTCTTCTGTAGACATGCCCAAGTCATCAAACCTTGGCTGCGGCCTGGGTTGGAATCTCCCTACATTCTGTACATTACCACCTCCCCTTTGAAGGTTGTTGATGCTGTTATCCTTGACCACTTCTCTTCCCTTTGACGCCATCGCAGAAACTGGGTTAGGTGCCCGGTACCGGAATCCTCCACTTCCGCTACTACCGCCGACATTTGCATTTGGGGTGAGATTAAACAGCCTGTTCTCGCTTCGCGCGCCCATACCAACCATTTCCCTTCAATATGGATACCAACCCTTTCCAATGGCCTCCCTTAACACAGGATTCACACATGACAGGAAAATATCTTTCTAATCTTGGAGGGGGATTGGCTCTGACAGCTCGTTGAGTTTGGCATTCCACCGCTTATAGAATTCTGTTATCGACTTGTCATTTATCTGAATGGTACCCACCAGATCGTCTCGAGTAGTACTCCACTCTAGGTTGCCCCGGTACTTCTCCAAGAAAGTTTCGGTGATCTGGCTCCAGGTAGAGCGGCATTCTTGCTTGAGAGCCAAAAATCAAGTGAGCGTCGGACCCTTCAAAGTCAGATGAAAATGAGAAGCCATTAACTCGGGCGTGCAGCCCATCGCCCCCATTGTCATGACGTAGGTATCCACATGAGTCTTTGGACAGGCCGTACCATCAAAATCCATCTTTGGCATCTTGAACTTATGGGGCAGAGGCGTTACCTGAGCTGGGTCAAACCACCTTGAGGCCACTAGAACCCACAGTCAATCTATCAATTTGCTGTTGCATTTGCCTCAGTAAAGCTATCACCTCTGGGGTCATTCCCGGGATTTGGTGAATAGCAGGAGCCACAGTTAAAGACGACACTGGGAACTCTGGAGCAGATCTAATGGGTAAGGCAGCTGAGGGAAGAACGAAAGTACTGGGGATGCCGATGTTGATATCCAATAAACTGATTGAGCTGGGAATCCTATTCCCGTACATGTCATAGCCATTAAACTGAACACTTGGATTCTGGGGACCAAACAGCACTGATTGACCTCTGAACTGACCATGGGTAGAAAATCTGGTACTAATGCAAGGAGCCGAATACGGGGTGGAACCGTACAGGTGTTGGGTGAGAGGAGAGCATACTGCGGGCTGAGGGACGCTGCTTTGGAACTGGGACTGCGGATACTGCGGAATACTGTCCTGACAAATCTGGCTTCCTGACAGACGATACTAACCATTCTGTTGCAGATTAGACTGACCATACTGAAAACTGTCTGGGTACATGCTGAACTGGGGTTGGGAATAGCTTCCTTGGGATTGGAATCTGTACTGAGCTTGTGGCACCGGGGCGTTGGGAACTGGAGAGGAGGTCAGATCAAAGAAGTTCAATGGTTGGCCACCACTTTTGCTGAGACCCTGCTGAGCAACTTGGTTATGCACTTGAGAGATTGGGGGAGGAAACCTTCCTTGGGCATTCACCATCATTCCCGGAGATGGCATTTGATCAGGGCGCGAGGTGTAACTTGCAGGAGGAGGCATAACATGGTAGCTGGGTTGAGCAGGTTGAACGGGAGAAGCAGATCCGATCCCGTTGTTGCTGTCTTCAGTAATTTCCTCGTAAGAACCATCCTCTCGGCGGAGTATTGCGATTCCTCTGGCTCTCATAGCCTCGACAAAACGGGTATGTGCTTCCTCCTCTCGGGCCTTGGCATTCTGAGCCAACAAGCGGGCTTCACGTTCCCTGGCCAAAGCAGCTTCCAAAGTTATTCTCAACTCTTCTGCAGACATGTCGTTCAAACCCGGTTGACCCATCGAAACCGAACCTCCAGCAGACTGAGCAGCAAACACATCACCATTTCCGGCCATATTTGATTCTGAGCTGACTGAAACCCCCGAAACTGTTTGAACTTCTTCAACAACACGGACCAAACGAGCTCCTGGAACAGATGAGCGGATCCAACTCGCCGTAGCTGCAGGGGTAGATACGGGTTTATAAGGTAGTGAAGGGAGATTTTGAGGAAATACGGGAGAGGGAAAGGAAAAGAGGGACGGACTCGCGCAAACAATTTATTTATCTTCAAGTATAAATCAATGTTTTAAATCCTAAATACGGTTGGGAAAGGAGAAGCCTTTATTCATGCAAACTACACCTTGGGGAAACCTAGGAACGCAACATTCAAATTACATTAAATGCTTTGCATTTGAAATTAACAATAGGTGATGATACCTAAACAAGACCTAAGCATCGTATGGGACGGAGGGGTTGTCCAAATTTCTGGGGAAATTTGGCCAGAATTACGGGTATTCTTGAAGAATTTCAAAGAAAAATCCGGCATGACCTCTCGTCGGTGCATGGTGATAATGCGGCATGATCTCTCGTTAGAACACGCCACGGGAGTGGCATGTCCTCACGTGAAACTATGTTGCGTTGGGAACATGCCCACAAGGTGTAAGGTTTTGGGGAAGGTATAAGGATCTATTGTAAATTTCAAAAACACCTCATTTTAATGTGATTAAAAATGTTGTATCAAAAACCAACCGTGGGTAAGCTTTAAGTGTGGCGCCACCTATAACACACTAGGGGGATAGGTTTGATATTAGGCGCTCAAGCGTAGGCGACATACATCACCGTCCCCGATGCCGTCAATCGCACCCGAGGGTTCTAAATCTATGTGGTGTAGTGTGCGGATGACTATATTCTTTTATTTATGAAAAACAAAAATTTTTATTATTATTTTTTTCAATTTAATTAGAAAAACAAAAGAGAAAACACACACACTCTCACAAGGAATAAAGGGGTACAACCATCAACTGAGCCACATTTTATTCAAGGGACTGCCCTCAAACCAGCACCTGAAAACATGTTCAGTGACCATTCCTGTCGCGTGACACAGGACAGCATGGACCAGATATGTCGCACGACTAGGGTGGTCACTGAACCAGGACCCTGCAAATATGAAATCAGCCCCTGCCTCTCCCCTGGCAAGGGACAAGGCACAATAATATATCACAACAAAAATATGGCCAAAAGACACACAAGGCTCACAAGTCTCAAAATGCAACAAAATGCATGTACTACAAAGGATCATCAAGGATGCACACAAAGATGGATATGTTGGATGTTTAATCAAATGAAAGTTTGACCCTCTTAAATTTTGAAAAACAGGTTTTCAAAAGTGTGTCCCCAGCAGAGTCGCCACTGAATGTGCGCTCGCCCGAAATTTTGTTGTTTTTGAATTATGAAAAAAGAAAAGGAGTCGCCACGCCATGTTTTAGAGGTACACTTTGAAAAACCTTTGAAAGAGAATGGGTCCGGGGGTCAGGTTACGTATTGGGAAGAACCGAGAGTTCACCCAACATGCCTCGTCCATAGATGAGTCTTTCTAACTAAACATCCAAGTAATCCATAAATGTGTGCAAGCATTGATAATAGACAAATGTAGTATACATGAATTTTATTGTTTTTGAACTGAAACTTACAACTTGTGAACCAATTATTCAGGGAGGCCACATCCCAAATACAACGGATCAGAACCGGTTACAAAGGAAAAGGATCCCTACAAACAGACATAGTGTGTCGCGTGACACATAGAGTGCCTGGATAGATGTGTCGCGTGACACAGGATCCAACCAGTCACAATGTGTCGCGTGACATACAGTGTCCATCTGCAGGGATTTACAAATTTGAATTCCTAACATTTCTAACAAAGTGAGGGCAAAATGGGCATTGCTATTTAAAGATAAACCTTCAAAGGAATCTCAAAAAGCAAAAGAATTAAGAAAATCCCGAAACAGCAAGTTGAAAAACAGTTTCTGTTTGATTTTTTGAAAAATATTCTTTGTGTCCAAAGCCTGGAGCAGCATTTAATGAACAGTGCACGCCACCAACCCTATCCGCGCGGACATGTCTGCATTTTTCAGAGGGCTATAAATTGAGCCCTCCAGTCACAAAAAAAAAAAAAAAGAACAACAACACAACTCACAGCATTTGGCGAAAATACTTGAGAAAACAGTGAGAATTCTCTAGAATTGTCACATTTTTCTCTTGAATCTTCCCAACTTTCACTCACTCAAATCAAACCCACTCACTCTCAAGTTCAAACACAAACACAAAAACACAAGGAAGATAGGTATAACCTCCCTCTCCGTACCCTAAATTCTCTCATCCATGCATGCATTTTCAAACTACAAAATGTAGTTTGTTCATTTTCTTGCCCTAGATCCAAGAGGATCACCAAGGTAGTTCATCTCCATGGATGATCCTCTACAAGGATCAACATTTTCTTCAATGTGTTCTTACTTACTTGCAAATGCATTTTCAAAACCCTAAAAACCATTTTCAAGCACCAAATCTTGGTTTCAAAGGATAAAATTCCCCTTCCCAAGCAAATGAAGTGCTTAGTCCTAATGTACCCCAAGGATGGTTTGGTATAGTTGATTCACCACTAAAATGTCAAGTAATCACTAACCAAAACCTAGGGAAATGGGGACAAGCATGGATGCAAAAACCCCCTTTAAAATCATTTTTCCTTTCTTGAGAAGTTGCTGTCCAGTAGCAATTTTCCAAGACCTCAGTCCATTGTCTTAATTTTTGGACACATATAAACTTGGTATTTGGTGTTGACTACAAAACACTTTTTGTAGCCAACATCCATAGATTTCCATACATATTTTTACTTTAATTTTTGAGTGAGTAAAACTCCCTTTTTCAAATTTTCTTTTAGAGACCAGTTCATCAGCTTCTGGAAATCCATATTTCATATCTGAGATTTCCAGAAGGTTTTGACCCCTCAAATATTCTCCAAAATGGAAAATTCCTTCGTAAAAATCTTATTTAAGGTGTCTGGAACAACTCTCATTCTCTGAGTTTTCTCAGATTATGAAGTTTTGAAGCCCTTAAATCTATTTCAAAATCAAGTGTCCACTGCCTTTTTCATTCTGGCAGAAGTGACTCTCAACTTCAAAAAGTCTTTTGAGTACCAAATCTCAATCCAAAAATCATCCAAAAAATCATGGGATCATTTTAAAGTCTAATAAAGAATTCCCAATTTTTACTTTTCTGAGTTTCAACTTATTTTGGCCAAAACACACACACACACACACACACACACAAATGATTTTCAGCTTCGAAGACTCGTTTTACGAGGCATTCCGGGTGCACACTAACGTCCTTCCCGGCGTGTAACGTGACCTCCGAACCCAAATCTCTAATCTCGGGCATTTTTCAAAGTTTTGGCCCTTAAAACAAAAATGGCGTGGCGACTCCGTTTTCCGATTTTATTTGGTTTTCAAAGAAACGAAAAATCGAATTTTCCCGCGAATGGCAAAATCATCGCAGTGGCGACTCCGCTGGGGAAAAGGAGCTTTAAAAAAATGATATTTGGTATATTGGTGGAAACCATTAAACTTCCCGTTATCGCCTCCTAACACGAGTCAGGGATAAATTGTGGTTTAACAATCCCACGTACCGGTATCATCGTTTTTTTCAAAAAAAAAAAAGCTTTTGAGGGTCAAGCTTCCGTCCCGGCATTTAAAAAATCATTTGTTGTGTGTGTTGATTTTTGCACATTTTCGTGTTGTTTTGGCCGCCTCGGAAAAAGTCAAAATTTTGACTGTCGGAATCATGTCCCTAACTGTCGGAATTTTTGTGCTTATGTGCTTATGTGTTCATTAAATTTCAAAAAAAAAATTTCAAAAAAAAAAAAAGATTTTTCAAAAAGAAAATTTTCAAAAAAATAAATAAATAAATAAAATCATGCATCATATTTTTAAGACACATAAAAAATTTCTATTTTTCTCAGAAAAAGAAAATAGACTGCTTGCACACTACGCGCACGTGACCGTACACTGCACACTACGTCCCTAACCCGGGGAAATCCTTGTCGCGGTCCGTTTGGTCTTATTACGCCTCTCGGTGCGAGCACAGGACTACCCAAACATCCCATGTAGCCTCGTGTCGACCATGCACTTGTCCGTGACACACTCTGTCCGAGACCCGGTTGGTTTTTAGTTTGGTCTGTGTCATGCCCTGTCTTGTGTATAGACCTTTCCTTTCAAGCCTTTGTCGGCATACCGACTCAATATCTTTCGGGTCCCTAATCGCCGAAGTTACGCCGGTTTTCCGCCGCAGACTTGGACCAAGATATTGACCAGCGCCTTGACTTCGGCTCGACCGGCACAAATTATACATCGACTCCCAAAGATGACTCACGAGTCATCAAGGATTAATGATTATTCCATGCCTAATTACGGCCTAACTGACGACAAGTCAAGATCAATCATGGACGCTTATCAGTCCAAATCATGCCGACTTTACTGTCGAGCTCTCGGACATGATCTTGACTTTGACGTCAGCTTTGTCCGTAATTTACATCGAATGCTCGTTAAGACTCGATTACCCGCCAGACTTTTAGGATCGTTTTTCTTTCGGTCGGTGGGACCCGCTTGCCCTATAGGACCCTCGCCCGGGCCGCCCACCCCGGGAGGTCGAAATACTGTGGAATATGAGGGGCTAATAGACGTAGTGACGGGGCCCACCGATCCAAGATCCAGTAGTTTGCGAAAAGAAGAGAAATCTTTTCCAACCGATTAGGTTAATAAAACATGTTTTAAGTAAACGTGAACAAATAATCGCATGTTGCATGAGCCCAAAGCCCAAACACTTACCCTCCTTCAATTCCTCGACATCTCGAACCCTCGTACCTTTTCCCGCAGCCTCCTCAAAGGTTGGTTCCGGACATCGGGTCACCGTTTGATTAGTTAGGGAAGAGTCAGCGCGTGCATCGGCTTCACGGGTTTGTTAGGCTCCGGGTTTGAATATGCGTCGAGTGAGTAATGATAGGGATAACGTCGTCGCTCAGATCCTCCAAAATCCCTCAGACAGACCAGTATTGGATCCAGTTGGTAGAACAGATAAGACTTCGACATGAGGCTCAAATTAGCGACCTTCTGGAGGTTGTCGCAAGTCATGGTTTGACTATCAGCCTCAATTCTGATGGCACTTTTACCGCAAAGAAGGAAGAAGGTTCTCCTCCTCTTCTTAATCGTCCCGGATACATCAAGATGCTACCCCAAGATTCCTATGTCTTCACCACCGGCCGGGACTCCGCCCGTCGACTTACGGGGCAACCGGCCCCCAAACAGCTAGCCAAGGATGAAAGAGTTCGGCATACCGTCGCTTATCCCCTCTCAAAGTGATGATCCCGCAAATATCGGCTCGGGTGATGAAGATCAGAAACAGTTGAAGAAATATGGTCACCATCAAAGCCCCGGGAGGAACGCTGCAATGCATAAAGCAAGCCTCGGATTGAAGAGGCCACACGCCACTTCGGGACCTTAACAATCTCCCAACCGATCGGGGCTACCTCGAAGGACAAACATATGCCTGTTCCCTAACCCTAATACCTCTCATTATCCGGCGGAATCCAACCACTCGCTTCCATGAGCCCAACAGAAGATCTCCCTGACCAGTTCCACTCAAAGTCATTCCAAAGACCGCTCAACCCGAGGTCCCAAATCCGCCACCACCGTAGAACACATTTGGTGGGATATACGTGACTGTCCCGACCGCCTTGAAAGGGACTATCAGATCGGATACACGAGGACCGTCCTCCTAAGAAGAAGAAAATTTCCTCCCAAAGAAAATTGAAGGAGAGATTCGAGGCCGGTGATACCGGTGTGGGTACGCCGGGGAGCCATCCGGGGATTTGATTATTATGTACTCTACTCCGGCCCGAGTCTTCCCCCAAAGCAAACAGGGGTAAAAGAGCCGAAAAGCCTCGCCAACGACTGCATTGAGACTTTCTGACACCGTAATACCGTAGATCCGGGGTAATTTTACCGCCAATCGAAATCCATCCCCCAAGGGATCAACCAAGATTCGGGCCCGTCCACTCCCCGAGCCGCATACCGACAAAGAAAGACCAACGCCGCTTGGCGCTCCCACTCAATCAACATGTTGACTGGAGATGGCAACCTCCACAAAAGGCCTCAGTATAACCCAGGGGCTTCAGCAAAGGTTCTACCTCGCAAGAAAAAGGCACGAAGTGACTGGCTTGATGACTCTCTTTCTCCAGACAAGCACCAAATCTATGATCCCCGCCTATATGGTAGCATGATCACCTTCTGCGACGTAGATTTGCCAAGAGATGTTTCCCAAAGACAATGAAGCTTTGTACATCACCATTAAGATCAACACCGTGTCGCTCCCTGGAGTATTGGTGGATAATGGATCGGCCATTAATGTCCTTCCCCTTAGCATGATGCGAGCCCTGCGCATCAATGAAAGGCATATGATCCCATCTACCCGGATTATCAAGGCCTACGACGGCTCGTCTCGTCCCATCACGGGGACAAGAACTCGGAACTCGGTACGAAACCCAAACCGTGCCGGCGAAGTTCCATGTAATGGACATCCCATCCGAGTTCACACTCTATTAGGACGCCCTTGGTTGCATCACATGAAAGCCATAGCTTCCACCCTCCACTAATGCGTCAAATTCATTAACCGATAAGGGGACCTTGAAGTCATAAGGGGTGACAGTTTCCTCATAGGGAACGAAGCCGAGACCGTCACTAAGCATGCTCTTAGCTGGACACCGGGGCCACCGCCTCCGAATCGACCAAGGGACTATCGGGGCAAGTGTCATCAATCCCCGTAATCCGGTGATGCCAATTATGTCAACGCACTCAAGCGAGCGGACTCCGAAGAAGTTCGATTCATCAAATTCAATTGTCATTTCCAACATTTGGAGGCATACTGGAAGGAGACATTGAACACCGCCATGATACTGTGCATACAAACCCCTGGCCCCTAATCACGGCTTTGTCACCATTCTTCAAACCCACTCTCCGACCCCCGCCAAGCCAGAAATTTTCATGATAAAGATCGACAAGCATCGTCATACCCAACTCGAATCTATGAACGTCGTGCTGGGACGTCCTCCTTGCTGAACCGCCCGCTAAGCCTTTCCGCTCGAGTATGGGACATGAGATTTTTCCAAAGAAGACACCGAGACGCAATACGTCCTTACATCTGGATTGAGCGGTCGATTGTGACGAGATAGAAATCCCCAGAATTGAGGAAGATCCCTACATCCACATGCTCGGTTTTGTGCGCCGGACACAATTGATCCCGGTTCGTAGAGAGAGAGATGATAGCAACGACCGAGGAAGGAGGACAAAACTAGACAGCCCCGAGTCATGAGGCCTCGACATCAATGCCGCTAAAGAATTGGGAAACTCTCTCTGTGCCCATCCGCGACCAAAGAAGAAATGATCACCAAACTTGGATTGGTCCCCGTCCCTTTGTGTCAACCTTTGTAAAGTCCTCTCGAGTCTCTCATTGTTGAGTTTGAGTCTTCCGAATCGTCCGATGGCCTCACGCCCGAAGACCACGAAATTGTAGCCAATGTTGTATTCCCTCTTATTCTCAATGAAATGACGAACCTTTACGAGTATCCCTTAATTGCCACTTTAACTAATGATGAATTAACTAATAATCTAAAAACAGCTTAATAACGATTCACTAGATGAAGAAGCAGTACACATTAAATGAACAATATATCAAAGAAATCTTTAAGCGGTTGTCAGGAAAGAGGAAAATCGAGCCCAAGCCGCCGAAGAGATTTTGACGAGTGTGAATCTGGGAACCGCGGAAGAGCCTAAAGAGACGCAGATTGGTAGTTTCTTCGAAGGGACCGAAAGGGATGCCCTAATTGAGCCGCTAAAAGAATTCGTGGATGTGTTCGCATGGTCCTATAAACATATGCCGTGCCTCGATCCTTCCATAGTTGAGCACCGAATACCGCTCGACCCGGAAGTCAAGCCGATAAGCGAAGCTAAGAAGAATTAAGCCCGAATGGTCCCTACAAGTGAAAGAGGAGATAGAAAAGATGCTCGTAAGGTGGTTCATCGTGGTCATTGAATACCCTACATGGCTTTCCAACATAGTAACGGTGACCAAGGCCAACGGAAAGATCCAGGTCTTTGCGTAGACTTCAGAGACTTGAACAAAGCCAGTCCAAAAGACGATTTTCCCCTGCCAAACATCGACATTTTGGTAGATTCCACGGCCAACCATGAAGTTAAATCCTTCGTCGACGATTTTGCCGGTTACAACCAAATCAAAATGGCGTAAGAGGATCAAGCCAAAACGGCCTTCACAACCCCTCGGGGCACCTCTTGCTACACGGCCATGCCGTTCGGACTAAAGAATGCCGGGGCTACGTACTGAGGAAGCTACGGCTCTGTTTCATGACATGATCCACAAAGAAATTGAGGTCTACGTGGACGACATGATAATACACTCCGGAGGATCGAGATGGCCAACACTTTGTTGATTTGAGAAAATTCTTCGGCCGCCTCCGAGACCACAAAGCATGAGACCGAATCCAACCAAATGCACCTTCGGTGTAAGACGAGGCAAGGTGCTAGGATATATGGTGACGAACGGGGATCGAAGTAGATCCTCGAAAATCAAGGCGATAGTTGAAATGAAGCTACCCCGGACACTAATGTAAGTGAAATCCTTCATGGGAAGACCGCAATACATAAGCCGCTTTGTAAATCACCGACCTCGATCCGCGAGCCGATCTTCAAGTTGATGAAGAAAAATGCCTACACGTAATGGACTCCGGAATGTCGCTCGCTTTTGAACGTATCAAGGCATACCTCGTGAATCCCCGATTCTTTGCCCACCACATCGCAAAAGCCACTATTGCTATACCTAACTGTCACTGATACAACAATTGGGGCTATGCTAGCTCAAGAGAAGAAAGATTCCAAGGTCGAAAAACGCCATCTATTTCGTAGCGTAAAGCTATAAGGAAGCGAACTCAATTACTCGCTTGCGAAAAGACTTGCGCAGTTTGGTCACGAGTAGTGGGAAAGTTGAAACACTACATGCAGCCTCACCCGATACATCTCGTCTCAAGGATAGACCCCATCAAATATCCGTTCGACAAGCCTTCCATCTCTATGAGGTTAGCAAAATGGTCATTCTTTTCGGGCCGAATACGACATCACTTATGTTTCAAGGAAATCCGTAAAGGACGCATAATGGCGGAACATTTGGCCGATTTCCCAAGTGATGAGTCCCGAGGACCCGAACCTCAATTTCCCGATGATGGAATCTTTGCTCTAGAAGGAGAAAATCGGGCAACTCTTCTTCGATGGGGCGTCAAACAAAAGGGGGAACGGAATAGGAATGCTTCGGTCGATCCTACCGACGAACACACCCCCATAGCAAGCAAGGTTGAACTTCAAGTCACCAACAATGCCGCGAATATGAAGCTTGCATAGCCGGGTTGGAAGCCGCCCTTGAAAGAAATATCGAGGAATTGGAGGTGTATGGTGACTCGCCCTCATCATCAATCGAGTCTCTAACAAATGGAAGACCGTGGACCCGGTCTACGTAAATATCACACTTACATGGAAGAGCTAGTAACTCAATTCAAGGAGATCGGCTTTCATTACTTGCCCGGAGATCGCAATGCATTTGCGGATGCTGCGGCAACGCTAGCCTCCCTCGTTGAAATACCCGAAGGGAAGTCCGTCAAACCATTCAGAGTCGGGAGAAGAGAAAATCCCGCTTATTGCTTTGAAATCGAACCAGAAGCCGAACCGGCCAGTGATCCCTGGTACACTCAGATCTACCAGTACCTGAAGGATGGCGAGGCCTCTTTCAAGAATGAAGATGGGGAATATAAAGAAGGAATCAAAGGAAAGAGCCTCTCAGCCCTGAAGCGGCTCGCTTCCCATTATGTTCTTTCGGGAAATATGCTATACAAGAAGCGTTATCAAGGCCCCCTCCTGCGATGTATCGGCAAACAAGAGGCTACCGAACTCATGAAAGAAATACTTGGTGGTACCTGCGGCCCCCACATGAATGCTCGAGCTCTGATGCAAATCATACTGAGAATGGGGTACTTTTGGATCTCCATGGAAACCGGCGCATCCGGTTCGTCAAAAGCGTGACAAATGTCGGCGATACTCAAATCTTAATCATTTGCCTCCTCATGAGTTATCTTGCATGACAACCCCTGGCCTTTCGTCACTTGGGGAATTGATGTCATAGGCAAAATCACACCATCAGCGATATGACGGCCACGAGTTCGTCCTGGTAGCCGTGGACTATTTCACCAAATGGGTTGAAGCAAAATCCTACAAAATCCTCAACTCAAGGAAAGTAGCCCTCTTCATCAAAGAGAACATCATATGCGGATACGGGTTGCCGGCGAAATCATCTCGTATAATGGATCCCACTTCGAAGGGGAATGTGACAGTTCTTTGGCGAGAATTCAGAATAACCCGTCACAAGTCATCTCCTTACAGCCCCCAAACCAACGGAGCCGTCGAGCGGCAAACAAGACCTTGGAAAACATCATCCGGAAAATGGCCGTCTCGAGGCGGTGGATTGGCCCGAGAAGCTACACTGGCACTCTGGGGCTACGAGACATCCGTCGAACGGCAACGGGAGAAACACCATTTGCCCTTACCTACGGAATGGAAGACGTGCTCCCAATCGAATTGGAAATCCCCTCGCTCAGGTGTCTTTGTTGGAAAGCCAGATCAACGAGGTCGAATGGCTCCAGAGTCGCCATGATGAATTGGCCCTGCTAGATGAACGCCGATTGAAAGCAATGGAACACATCCGAGCCTACCAAGGCAGAATGGCCAGAGCCTTTGACAAGAAAGTAAAGCATCGGGAAATCCGAGAAGGTGATCTCGTCTTAAAAGAGAAGCCCCCGGTCCGTGTCAACCCGCTTGGCAAATGGGAGCCTGTCTGGGTCGGGCCATACATCGTCCAAAAGATCTTCTCCGGAGGAGCCATGCAACTTGCAGACCTCGACGGAAATCCCTTTGTACACCCAGTGAATGGTGACAAGCTGCGCAGATACTACGCGTAAAAAAAAAAAAGTCAAAAAAAAGAGTGCTAAAAGAGTAATACCCAACTAGGTTGAAAACCCGAAAAGGGCGGCCTAGAAAAAAAAACAGGGTTGCACCAAAAAAAAAACAAAAAAAAAAAAAAAAAAAAACAAAACAAAAAAACAAAACAACAAAAAAAAACAAAAAAAAACACAAAAAAAAAACCAGGTTGAACTACGAAGACCTGAGCTCCTCAAAATGAGGGGAATGTAGGCAGCCGGAAACGGTTCGGTCTAAAACACAAATAAAAGTCATACTCTGACATCAATACAATTGATCAGACCATGAAAGCGTCTCGAAAAACTCTGAAGCAATTCAAATATTCATTACAAGTTAAAAACTTTTTGATGAGTCTAAGCCCGGTTCATTCCTACAACTGACAACCTGCAAAAAGAAAACTAAGATACATAATCAAACTAATGTGTCTGCTACGACAAGAAAGGGATACTCGGAAACCTCAAGGTCACTCCAAGCCGCTCGTACTGGCATCTCCCCTCTTCTTCCCCCTTCGAGTCTTCTTCTTCTGAACAGGAAAAATGTCGGTCTTCCTCCTATCGAGCTCTGGTATAGGAACAGGATCTATCAAACCAGCCTCTGTCAGGGCCTTAGTAGCCCTAGCGTTATCTCTCATCTCCTGTAGCCGGGCGGGTAAAGTAGGAGTCCTCCTCTCTTGTCTCTTGACATAAGCTTCATAATCGGTCACCACATCTCCGCTCCTGTCATGAGGGTTGGCCCTCGCCTCGGCCCTCCTCCTCTCGGAAACTGTCAGGTCCTCCGCACCCACAATGGCCTCACGCCGTCTCAAAATAGCCATCTGAGTCTCTCCCAAATGCCTCTCGTACCAATCCAAGTACCAAGTGGTCAGGAACATAGGTCTCGGGCGCCTGAGGATAACCCGAGGAGGAAAGACGTCATACCTCCATGCTCAGGAAAGAAAGGAAAACACCGAAGGATCATCCATAGAAACGGGAGCCACCACCCTGGTGGCTATATCATCAAAGTCCTCCAAAGGAACCTGCTCCAAGCCAAACTGTCTCAGAACCAAGGACGGAATATAGAAGCTGGACTGAGAAAGCCCCGGAAGCATGACCACATGAGACCCGTCCTGAAGCACTCTGCGAGTCTCCACCCGCCAACAAGGCACTGACCATCGATATCTTACGTGCGGCGACCAGCCATCCAACGCTCCCATGAGCCACGATCATCAAAATCTACAAAGCGAACCCCTCTCTGGCGAATGTCCAAGGCTTGATCATATCGGGAGTTTCCCGAAGAATCCCAGCGCTCCATCGGCCACAGAGTCAAGAGGAGCAGTGCCCAGTACATATACCCCCTCCGTAGCTTGACCTATCGAGAGCATGGAAAGTCTCCCCAAGATCAAAGGTACAACATCTCTCGCCCAAGCGACAATAAACGACTACATCCCGGCGAGACCGATGACGGATCCCAAAAGAATAGACCATGAACAAGGTCCCAAACATGCAAAGTGCAAAGGCATCCCAATAGGCATCGTCAAGCAAGCCTAAGCCCCTAAACCTATCGGGGAGACCGGAAATATCAAAATGATCGGGACTACGAGATCATACCTTGCGCTTCCTCAGGGAAAGATGAAGGAGGTTGCACAATCTGTCAACGAAAGAAGCCCCTCCAGGCAAAGGAACCGCTATCTCCTCCACCTCCGGGCCACCAAGCAAAGCCCGAAATTCTTCCACGGTCAGAACAACCTCATTGTAAGAAAGGCAAAAGACATGCCTTCTAGTATCCCAAAATGATGAAGAAGCTCTCAAGAGGTAGTAGTCCGGAACCAATTCTTTGAGAGACCATAAGCACCTCACCTTATATCTTTCTTCAAGGAAGGACCTCCTCTCATGCATAATCTCCCGGGACCAATCCTTGAACTTGTTAAAGAATGACACTTGGGATTCTTGGGATAATTTTGATGGAGCTTTTCTAAGGTTTTCCATGGATTTTCTCTCTTTCTCCCCGAAAATGGCTGTTTGGACTGGAGGTTGAAGAGGATATTTGAATTTGAAATAAAGCAAAACCAGATCTGAAGCAAAATCAAAGGACGGTGTCAGATTCCTGTCCCGTCCGCGCGGACATGTTTGTTCTCCATCAGAAAAATCTGCAACAGTCCAAACTGCTGAACCAAAGAGGAATATTCCGTCCCGGTTGCTCGAAACCTGTGCAAAAAAACCTCCCCAAACCAGTCCATATACCAAACACTAACACCCTTGCCAAAAAACCAAGGCTCATGCCACATTGCATTCATACTACATTGCATTCATAAAATAAAATCCTAAATTATTACATTCCAAAAAAAAAGGAGTGTGCATAAAAAAAAACAAAAAAAAAGGGTAACAATAATCCTAAATTATTACATCCAAAAAAAAATGTGCATAAAAAAAAATAATAAGCTGTATCTGTACAAATCTCAAATCTCAGAAATCAACTCAATCTCAAGTAATCAATCGGAATCCCCAGCGGTCGATGTCTGCCCCCAATCCCTCTTACGGCTCGGGCCCGCCTCATCAGGAGCCCTGAAGATCTCGGGCTCAGAATCGTCCTCGTCTCCAGAAAGAGGCTCGTCTGGACCAACTGGCACGCCGCGATAAGGCAAACCAAGATCCTCGAAGAAGTCGAATCCGAAAGTGAAGGCGTCGGACTCCTGGACGTACGAAGACGACCCACCATGCTGCCAAACGTGTCCCTGCCCATATGGATCCCCGAGAATGACATGATCCGAAGGCAGCACCGCGCGGGGATCTAGGAGAGGAGAAAGAGGAGTCTCGGAAGAAGTCTCCGAAGGAATAGGGGAAGCCTCCCGCCTGACAGGCGCCGGCCGTGGTCGCCTCGCTCTAGCCTGAGGAGCCCCGCAAGCAACCATCCTCCTGATAAATCTCTTAGCCCCGATTACTTGCTTCGTCAGCTTCTCGACGACCACCTCCGAAAACTGGACAGAAGCGAAAGCGTCAAAAAAGGAAGTGATGCTAAAAATGATGAAGCAAAAGGAAGAAAGAAGAGGCAAAAGCATAAAAAGCCATACCTTCATACCCGGACGAGGCCGGAAAGCTCGTGGAAGCCGCTCGGGCTGAGGGATCTCCACCCTCAATCTAATCCCATCCTGGACGTACGAGAAGTTCGTCCGAGGGTACCACGGGATCCCTAACCCCTCTCTATCAAGGACACAGGGCATCCTCAGCCTCCTCAAGATGAATGCCGAATACTGCTCAATCGCTACGAAATCCGAGAAGTGCTGGCCGGCTCGGTAATCATCCCAGGTCACAGATCTATCACTCGGGTGCATCATATCGGCAGGAGGCTCCACCGGTGTCATCAGAGGCGAGTTCACGCCATGCTGGCGTGTCACCCTCTCTCCCAGGTAATAGACATCGCAGGTCAGAATCCTCCGCTGCACGGTCCAAATCTCAGCGCCCTTCAGCTGCGCCACCTCGAAACGGTCCCAGGAATAGAATATCATCCTCTCATCCGTCTCAGCCTCCGTCAAAGGAAGGCAATCCGCGTATCTGAGAGTCGTACGCCCCCTGGAACTTATCTTCTCCCGGGCATGCTTGGACCAAGAGCGCATGGCCGGATACGCCCCAACGTACGCCGCAGGCTGCCGCCACATCGTGACGTGGAAAAACTCCAGAGCCCATACTTGCGAAAGGTAAAGATCAAATCAATCCAGTGCAAAAGAAAAGTGTGTGCTCAAGAAGAAAGGGAAAGAAAAAAGAAAGCTTATACCTCCAGGGCAAACTCAAAGCAGTATAAGGAGCTCACAGCCTTCCGGCTGTATCTATCAAGAGCAAAGTAAAGCTCTGCCAGCCCGGCTTCTCCCCAAGAGACATCTCCAGCCATCTCCACGTCCTCCAAGGACCTCAACAAGGCAAAGACTGCCGTCCCCTCAGCATGTCCAAAAAGAGTGCTCGAAAAAGCAAACCATAAAAAGGCCCTAGCAATCTGCTCAGCGCCTATCCTCTCCTCCCCAGCCTCGTAGCTCCCAATGGCCTCCACAATCTTCCCGTAGACCACGGCGTACTCCATCCCCTTCCCCTTTTGGGGAATAGGGGAAAATCCCAGAAGAGCCTGCAGGTCCACGTCGCTGTAGCCGTCCCGCCACTCAATGCTGCGTCCATTGAAGGACAGACCCGTGATCGCGGCGTAGTCGGAAGGCATAACCGTAGCCTCGCCCCAGAAGAAGTGAAATGTGTGGGTCGCGTCCCACCAATGATGCGCCAAAGCAAACATCAGACCCTTGCTCTTAGGAAACTTGACCAATCCCCTCAAGCACTCAATGAACTCCCAAAGCCCGGTCTCAACAACAATCTGTCTCGGACTCATCAAAGCTCCTCGGCCCGCATTCGGAAGCCGGTCCCACAAGTCAACTACAGACTCCACCGATCCTCGAGTCTTCATCTTGTTCAGCTGCTCCGTAACGTAGTTGTTTCCACCCTGCAAAAAAAAAAAAAGAGAAAATGTCAAAAAAAAATTTGCATTTGCATTTGCACAAAAAAAAAGAGGAGAAAAAAAGCATATACATGCATCATGCAACACAAAGTTTTGAAGAAAATTCGGCAGCATAACAGCATGCAATGAACCTAGCCCCATTTTTCTCGCACAAAAAAGACAGTTTTCAGCAAATTCCAATCAACATTCATCCATAAAAAAAAATGCAAAGAGTCAACATTCATCCATAAAAAAAAATGCAAAGAGTCAACGGAAGTAAAAACTCCGTCCCATTTTCAAAAAAAAAATGCATACATGCATATCATCCATCATCCCAAAAAAAAAAAAATCCTACATGCATTCCTACAAGAAGTCGACGGAAGTAAAAACTCCGTCCCATTTTCATAAAATTGCATACATTCAATCAACGGGAGGAAAAATCCGTCCCGCTTTTCAAAATCTTAAACATACATACATATCATCATCATCTCATATTGGCAAAATGCTCATTCTTTTCAAACAAAATGCATGCATTGCATCATTTTTTCAAATCACAATTCTCGAATTTTCGAAAAAAAAAATGGCGACAATGCCAATTCTTTTCCCAAGCAAAATGCACATTTTGGGACACCAACAAATTCATTGCAACAGGCATATCATCAAGATCAATATTCAAATTTCAAAAAAAAAAAAATCACAATTCATAATTTTCGAATTTTAAAAAAAAAAAAATGTGGCGAAAATGCCAATTCTTTTCCCAAGCAAAATGCACATTTTGGGATACCCATATACTCATTACAACATGCAAAGCATCAAAATCAAAATCCAAGGCCATGAACATTGCATAATTTTCAAAAAAAAAAAAAAAATCACCCAAAAATCAATTTCAAGCAAAAATCGACAAAAGGAACAAAAGGATTCGAAGTATACCGTTCGGAGACTCGGATCGGTGGCCCAATGTTGCCAAGCATCGGGGTATGGCTCCTCCGCAATCGATTGCGAAAGTGCGTAGTGCCTCCTCATTCGGACGAGCTCCAATCGTCTCTCCGCTACCGGGCCACGTCCTTGACCTTGAAAAGCACCTTCCCCGTGTTCCATTGCTTGAAAATCGAAGAAAAATGGAGGAATTTTCAAGCTTTTTGGCCTTCAATGGCGGTTTTGGCGAATTTTTCTCTTTCTCTCTCGTAATTTTCAAAAAACTGACTGAGGAAGAAGAAAGGGCGTTGGCCCCTCATTAATACCCTCTGATTCTCAACCCTCTCCGCGCGGACAGGATTGTCAGGGTCAAAATGACCCTTTTGCCCTTTAAAAATCAGGACTCTGCAATTCAGTCCTCAACTTGACAGAGTTAACCAAAGTGAACCCAAGTCAACCCCCTTTCAAGGAAATCATCTCCGGCAGTAAAACGTAAGACCGATTTCTCCGAGAAAGTTAACGGAATCCCGTTTCTTTCATCAAAATCATTCCCGGCAGTCAAACGTAAGACCGATTTCTCCGAGAAAGTTAACGGAATCCCGTTTCTTTCATCAAAATCATTCCCGGCAGTCAAACGTAAGACCGATTTCCCCGAGAAAGATAACGGAATCCCGTTTCTTTCATCAAAATCATTCCCCGGCAGTAAAACGTAAGACCGATCTCCCTGAGAAAGATAACGAGATCCCGTATCTTTCATCAAAATCATCTCCGGCAGTCAAACGTAAGACCGATTTCCCCAAGAAAGATAACGAGATCCCGTATCTTTCATCAAAATTATCCCCCGGCAGTCAAACGTAAGGCCGAATTCTCCGAGAAAGTTAACGGAATCCCGTTTCTTTCATCAAAATCATCCTCGGCAGTAAAACGTAAGACCGATTTCTCCGAGAAAGTTAACGGAATCCCGTTTCTTTCATCAAAATCATTCCCGGCAGTCAAACGTAAGACCGATTTCCCCGAGAAAGATAACGGAATCCCGTTTCTTTCATCAAAATCATTCCCCGGCAGTAAAACGTAAGGCCGATTTCTCCGACGAATACGTCTGATTTTCCCCCAGCAAAGGCTAACAAAATCCCCAGCAAAGTTAACGGAATCCCAAAAGCCAACGGAATCTCGAGTAGATTTCGAACTACGACTGGCTTGATTCCTCTTAAGGATACGTAGGTAGCCTATCATTAGGTCCAGCCACTCGACCAGCACGGTCATCCTTCGGCAGCAGACGTAAGACCGATCCTTTCAAAATGAAGTCCACTAGAGGACCAACTATCCCAGACCATCAAAGGAAATCATCACCATTAAGGTTCGAGGCACCTAAAACGCCATCTTCAAGGCTCGAGGCACCTAAAATGCCATCATCAAGGTTCGAGGCACCTAAAACGCCATCTCCAAGGTTCGAGGCACCTAAAACGCCATCTCCAAGGTTCGAGGCACCTAAAACGCCATCTCCAAGGTTCGAGGCACCTAAAACGCCATCTCTAAGGTCCGAGGCACCGAAGACGCCATCATCAAGGTTTGAGGCACCTAAGACGCTATCACACACAACACTAGGAAAGCGATAAATCGCAATCATCCCCAGCAGAGCGGATAGCCATCAGACCGAAAAGGGTCATTCCTATCCCCAGCAGAGCGGATAGCCATCCGACCGAAAATAGTCATCCCTATCCCCAGCAGAGCGGATAGCCATCAGACCGAAAATGATCATTCCTATCCCCAGCAGAGCGGATATACAATTTCAGCCACTCGATCACTTGATCATCCTGCCAAATATGGAGCCTTACTCTTATCGACGACCCCGCTTCCTTCGAAAGCGCCGTCGCCGAGGGGCTACTGTAAGTGCTCCAATTTGAGCTTGTTAGAATTTTCGTTAGAAAATTAACGAAAGTTATAACATTCCTAACAATTCCTAACATTCCTAACATTTCTAACAAAGTGAGGGCAAAATGGGCATTGCTATTTAAAGATAAACCTTCAAAGGAATCTCAAAAAGCAAAAGAATTAAGAAAATCCCGAAACAGCAAGTTGAAAAACAGTTTTTGTTTGATTTTTTGAAAAATATTCTTTGTGTCCAAAGCCTCGAGCAGCATTTAATGAACAGTGCACGCCACAAACCCTATCCGCGCGGACATGTCTGCATTTTCAGAGGGCTATAAATTGAGCCCTCCAGTCACAAAAAAAAAAAAAGAACAACAACACAACTCACATCATTTGGCGAAAATACTTGAGAAAACAGTGAGAATTCTCTAGAATTGTCACCTTTTTCTATTGAATCTTCCCAACTTTCACTCACTCAAATCAAACCCACTCACTCTCAAGTTTAAACACAAACACAAAAACACAAGAAAGATAAGTATAACCTCCCTCTCCTTACCCTAAATTCTCTCATCCATGCATGCATTTTCAAACTACAAAATGTAGTTTGTTCATTTTCTTGCCCTAGATCCAAGAGGATCACCAAGAAAGTTCATCTCCATGGATGATCCTCTACAAGGATCAACATTTTCTTCAATGTGTTCTTACTTACTTGCAAATGCATTTTCAAAACCCTAAAAACCATTTTCAAGCACCAAATCTTGGTTTCAAAGGATAAAATTCCCCTTCCCAAGCAAATGAAGTGCTTAGTCCTAATGTACCCCAAGGATGGTTTGGTATAGTTGATTCACCACTAAAATGTCAAGTGATCACTAACCAAAACCTAGGGAAATGGGGACAAGCATGGATGCAAAAACCCCCTTTAAAATCATTTTTCCTTTCTTGAGAAGTTGCTGTCCAGTAGCAATTTTCCAAGACCCCAGTCCATTGTCTTAATTTTTGGACACAGATAAGCTTGGTATTTGGTGTTGACTACAAAACACTTTTTGTAGCCAACATCCATAGATTTCCATACATATTTTTACTTTAATTTTTGAGTGAGTAAAACTCCCTTTTTCAAATTTTCTTTTAGAGACCAGTTCAACAGCTTCTGGAAATCCAGATTTCATATCTGAGATTTCCAGAAGGTTTTGACCCCTCAAATCTTCTCCAAAATGGAAAATTCCTTCGTAAAAATCTTATTTAAGGTGTCTGGAACAACTTTCATTCTCTGAGTTTTCTCAGATTATGAAGTTGAAGCCCTTAAATCTATTTCAAAATCAAGTGTCCACTGCCTTTTTCATTCTGGCAGAAGTGACTCTCAACTTCAAAAAGTCTTTTGAGTACCAAATCTCAATCCAAAAATCATCCAAAAAATCATGGGATCATTTTAAAGTCTAATAAAGAATTCCCAATTTTTACTTTTCTGAGTTTCAACTTATTTTGGCCAAAACACACACACACACACACACACACAAATGATTTTCAGCTTCGAAGACTCGTTTTACGAGGCATTCCGGGTGCACACTAACGTCCTTCCCGGCGTGTAACGTGACCTCCGAACCCAAATCTCTAATCTCGGGCATTTTTCAAAGTTTTGGCCCTTAAAACAAAAATGGCGTGGCGACTCCGTTTTCCGGTTTTATTTGGTTTTCAAAGAAACGAAAAATCGAATTTTCCCGCGAATGGCAACATCATCACAGTCGCGGACGGGCCTGAGAGAGTTTCCCAATTCCTTAATGGCATCGCTGTCAGAGGCCTCATGACTCGGGGGCTGTCTCTTTTCTGTTCTCCTTCCTCAGTCATTGCTATCATCTCTTTGTCTGAACCAGAATCAATTGTGTTCGGCGCCTGAAAACTGAGCATGTGGATGTAGGGGTCTTCCTCAATTCTGGGGATTTCTATCTCGTCACAATCTGACCGCTCAATCCAGATGTAAGGACGTATTGCGTCTTGGTGTGCTGCTGGAAAAATCTCATGCCCCATGCTTGAGCGGAAAGGCTTAGCAGGCAATTTAGCCAGGAGGACGTCCCACACGACATTCATAGATTCGAGTTGAGTATGGCGATGCTTGTCGATCTTTATCATGAAAATTTCCTGGCTTGGCAGGGTCAGAGAGTGGGTTTGAAGAATGGTGACAAAGCTGCGATTAGGGACCGGGGGTTTGTGTGCCTGTATCATGGCGGTGTTCAATGTTTCCTTCCAGTATGCCTCCAAATGTTGGAAATGACAATTGAATTTGATGAACCGAACTTCTTCGGAGTCTGCTCGCTTAAGTGCATTGACATAATTGGCATCACCTGATTCTGGGGGGTTCTGATGAGACTTGCTGTGAGGACCCCGACCCGGAACCTACACGTGTCCCGAGTTGGAGCGTCCTCAAGCTAACCCAAATATACTAAACTTTTAAAACTTTGAATTAAACTTCAAACATCTACATCAATAACATTTCCATTTCAAAACATCTCCACTACTCTCCAAATCGGAGGAAGAGTGGACCAACTTTGAAAATACTTAAACTGTTTTAGTTACAAAAGATTATGGTTTCAACGTAGAAAGTTTAAGTTTAATAATTACAAACTCCCAAAAGGAATTATAGCAAAATATACTTTCTACACCAACCTAACGTACCCCGACAATACCCAAAAGCTCACTGCCAAACTCCTTTCCGTCCTTACTGGGCCGGTCCGCCTGTCTCGGGATCTAAAAACATTAAAGGGAGAGGGGTGAGAATAAATCTCAGCAAGCTATTATGAATGCAGCAATATGCCAGATAAATGCAACACATAACAAGTCGCACTTAACACATTGGGAAAGCTATAAACACATTCCATTACCTTGGTTTACCTTTTTCCCGTCTGAACAGTAGTCGTACAACATTGGGTATAATAATACTCCAATCTTACAGTGAGCTGCTTAAGCAATACTCACGTCTTATAAGACCCGTTTTTCAGGGAACCAAATAAGACAAGAGCAACTGCTGTAAGGCTTTTGGCTCAATACAGATGCTATACCCCATCCTGTGGCCACAGGAGGGGACGGCCACAGATATAACATAATCCGATCACATTAGGTCACACTTCCATAATTGATCGTATTATGTTATACCCCCAATGTCAGCTGACTCACACATTATCAAGCACATAATAGATACTTGAATAAAATCCACAACAAGGGATAACAATATAGCTACATGGTAAAATATACTCATGCCCAACCAATATCACAGTGTAACATTTATTCCACACTATGCATAATATAGACAATGTAAATGAACTCAAGTAAGGCAAGGAAGTATCATCAATCCATCCTACAAGGTCATTGTACACTAATACATAGCCTCTATGAAGGTTCAAGTTCAACTTACTAGGTAGGAGTCACAATCTATAAAGGATCAAACAAGATTGCAAAACAATTTCTGGTTTAGATTTAAAATCAGGATTCTGGGGTCTTGGGCGACCGCCCTTACCACTTGGGCGACCGCCCAAGTGAATTTCAAAAGGACCCTAAGCTTCTGCCCTCTTGGGCGACCGCACAGTACCTCTTGGGCGACCGCCCAAGAGGATTTTCCAAAACATACCCTTTTCTGGACACATGGGCGGCCGCTCATGCCCCTTGGGCGACCGCCCAAGTGCCCAGCCAGCACTTCTTATTTTCAACCCTTTCCTTTAGCTCCAATTCCTTGCCTTTTTCTCTACCCTAAAATCAAGAACACCAAGAGGGATTTCTCATCTTAACAAAATGCATCCTAAATCATGTAAACCCAAGATAAGGTAACCTTAGATTATTTATTCCTAAATTTTCCACCCATTTCATTTCCTCTAAATCATCTTACATGAACATTTACTTCCTTCTACTTCATTCTCTAATCATACAACTTCTATAAGGTTTCCCAAGCATGAACAAACATCACATGAACAAGAACAATATCAAAGAGATTATGAACATTTATAAGAAGGGAAATCATAACAACTCACTTGAGCCAATACAAGATGAAATGAAGCTTTTCTAGTCTTGATCAACTCCTTGAGATGAACCACTCACAAAAGGACACTTGGATTTGGAAATGGTTGAGGAATGAACTTGGTAAGAACTCTTGAAATGGGAGGCTTCACATGGCTTCCATGGAGATTTTTGTCTAGAGGAAGAAGTAAGAGAAATGATGAAGGAGGGGGGAAGAGTGTGGGAGTAGTAAGAGAGGGTATGGGGAGGTAAGGTAGGATGTTGACTTTAAGAGCCAAGGTTGAGGGAATTAGGGGGAAGGGAATGGCCCCCCCCTCAAACTAAGGCTTTCACATTTTAATTAGACACATCACTCTAATTATTTATCTACCCAATTTATCCTCCTCCTATTATTCATTTATTTGTTATTTTTATATTTTTCCTAGAACATTAATTTATTTTACTATCATGTATCCTAACTTATGAAATCAGTATATAAAAATGGACACATAATATTAACAATAATATTAAAAGCACACAATATGATATTAAAATTAGTGCCTAGGGTTAGGGTCGTTACACTCACTCCCCCTTAAAGAAAATTCGTCCCGAATTTTAAAAAGACTTACCTGGATTTTCAAACAACCACGGGTATTTCGCTCTCATCTCCGACTCTAGCTCCCACGTCGCTTCCTCAACGGTGTGATTCTTCCAAAGGACCTTCACTATCGGAATACTCTTAGACCTCAACTCCTTAACTTGGAATTCTAAGACTCTTAAGGGCTCTTCAATATAAGACATGTCCGCTTGGACATCATCGGGGGGAGAACTCAAGATGTAGGAAGGATCATGACAATACTTCCTCAACATCGAAACATGGAAAACATCATGGAGTAAGGAAAGAGACGGAGGTAATGCCAACCGGTAGGCTAAATCCCCAATCTTCTCTAGAATCTCAAACGGACCAACGAACCTCGGAGCCAATTTACCCTTGTTACCAAACCTCTTGATTCCCGTCCTGAGAGACCTTCAAGAACACAAAGTCACCCACACGAAAAGATAAATCCCGTCGTCTATTGTCGGCGTAGCTTTTCTGTCTACTCTGAGCCGTCTTCAATCTATCCCGAATCACCTTGATCTTCTCCGTAGAATCTCGAACCAAATCCGGGCCCCAAAGTCTCGCTTCACCAACCTCGTCCCAACACATCGGAGATCGACACTTCCTACCATACAACGCTTCATACGGAGCCATCTCAATGCTAGACTGATAACTGTTGTTGTAGGCAAACTCCACTAAAGGTAGATGATCCTCCCAAGACAATTGGAAATCCATCACACAAGCCCGTAACATATCCTCAAGTATCTGAATAGTTCTCTCTGACTGACCGTCGGTTTGAGGATGAAACGCCGTACTGAAACACAATTTAGAACCCAAGGCTTCATGCAATGCTCTCCAAAATCTAGATGTAAACCTCGGATCTCTGTCAGACACAATACTAACCGGAACCCCGTGAAGTCTCACAATCTCTTTCATGTACAACTGAGCTAACTTCTCTAACGAAAACTTGGTTGACACCGGAAGAAAATGAGCCGACTTCGTCAACCGATCCACAATAACCCATATAGCATCCATCTTCTTCGCGGTGAGAGGTAAACCTGAAACAAAATCCATCGAGATTCCTTCCCATTTCCATTCCGGAATATCCAATGGTTGAAGTAGTCCCGCCGGTCTCGATGTTACGCTCTTAATCCGTTGACAAGTCAAACACTTAGATACATAATCCGCTATTTCCCTCTTCATACCATTCCACCAATACCCACGCTTCAAGTCTTGATACATTTTGGTACTACCCGGATGAATCGCAAACTTGGACTTATGGCCATCCTCTAAGACACGCCTCTTGATTTCCGGTGATGAAGGAACGCAAATTCTCCCTTGGAAGGTTAAAATTCCATCTCTATTCAAAGCAATTTCCCCGGTTTTCCCATCTTGCACTTGATCAAAAATTTTCTTCAACTCCGGATCACATTGTTGAGCTTCCTTCAAATCTCCATACAATGTCGGAACGGCTCGAACATTCGCAATGATTACCTCACTCTTCAATTCTCGAGAACTCAAAGCTGTCACATACGCCTTTCGGCTAATCGCATCCGCCACTACATTGGCCTTCCCCGGATGATAAGAAATTATACAATCAAAATCCTTCAAAAACTCAAGCCATCTCCTTTGTCGGTTGTTCAACTCCTTTTGGGTAAATAAGTATTTCAAACTCTTATGGTCGGTGAAAATCTCAAACTTCGCCCCATAAAGGTAGTGTTTCCACTTATGCAACGCAAATACAATCGCCGCCAATTCCATATCATGAGTAGGGTAATTCTGTTCCGCCGGTGATAACTTCCTAGAGGCATACGCAATAACCTTCCCATTTTGCATGAGGACACATCCCAAACCCGCCTTCGAGGCATCACTATAGATTACAAAATTCTCATAACCATCCGGAAGGGTAAGAACAGGAGCCGTCGTCAACCTCTTCTTCAACTCATTAAAACTTTCTTCACATTTGGAATCCCATATGAATGATACATCTTTCCGAGTCAACCTAGTCAATGGAGTAGCAATCCGAGAAAACCCCTCAATGAACCTTCTATAATACCCCGCCAAACCAAGAAAACTACGGACCTCGGTCACAGTCGAAGGTTGCTTCCAATTAACCACGGCTTCAATTTTCGAAGGGTCCACAGAAATTCCCGAACTCGACACAACATGCCCCAAGAAAGAAACCCGCTCAAGCCAAAACTCACACTTGCTGAACTTGGCGTACAACTGCTTCTCACGAAGAACGGACAATACAATCCTCAAATGATTCTCATGCTCTTCCCGGGACTTAGAATAAACAAGGATATCATCAATGAAGACCACCACAAAACTATCAAGATAAGGCTTGAAAACACGGTTCATCATATCCATAAACACGGCTGGAGCATTAGTCAACCCAAAAGGCATCACAACAAACTCATAGTGACCATATCTAGTTCGGAAAGCTGTTTTGGCAATATCATCCGGTCTAATCTTCAACTGATGGTATCCGCTTCTCAAATCAAGCTTTGAGTAGATAACGGAACCTTGGAGTTGATCAAATAAATCATCTATGTGCGGAAGAGGATACTTATTCTTTATGGTGGCTTGGTTCAACAAACGATAGTCTATACATAATCGTAAGGTACCATCCTTCTTCCTAACAAATAGAACCGGTGCTCCCCATGGAGACACAATTGGGCGTATAAAACCCCGGTCTAGCAATTCTTGCAATTGGACCTTCAACTCTTTTAACTCGGCCGGAGCCATTCTATAGGGTGCTTTAGAGATAGGGGCGGTACCGGGTACTAAGTCAATACAAAACTCTACCTCACGATTCGGAGGCATAGAGTACTCACTAGAAAACACATCACTAAACTCATTCACAACCGGAACATGAGCTAACTCGGGAGACTTCTTATTGGAATCTACCACATAAGCTAAGTAACCCGCACACCCTTTAGATATCATCTTTCTAGCTTTTAAGGCAGAAATAACATGCAAACCGAACATAGATTTATCGGCATCAAATATAAATGTAGGCACATCAGGCATAGCAAATGAGACTCATTTTCTACGCCTACCAAAGCATGACACTGACTCAACCAATCCATCCCAAGGATCACATCAAAATCACGAATTGGTAACTCGACCAAATCCACCGGCAATACATGCCCACATATAGTCACATCACAACCACGATATATCAAAAAAGATGCAAGGCACTCTCCCATAGGAGTAGAGACCTCCAACACATAAGACATAGATTCAGGCAAAATGTGCAATGAGAATGCAAAATGAGATGCCACAAATGAATGGGAAGACCCGGGATCTATAAGAATGCGGGCCTTAACTCCTGAGACAGGAACTATACCTCTAATGACGGCATTAGGATCGACCTCTCCTCGACCCAAAGCAAACACTCGACCTTGGACTCTATCCTTGGGTTTCCCGTCAACATCCCTTTTTACACCACTACCTTGTCCCCCTTGACCACTACCCGAAGCTTGCTTACTCTGCCACTTAGGACAATTCCTCCGGAAATGACTTGTCGAACCACACTCTAAACACTTGCCTTGTTTGCTCCAACACTTATCCTCCGAATGCCCTTGCCTCTTGCAATAACCACACGTTGCCCCAAACTGACCGGAAGTCGAACGATTTGCCGGAGCCGCTACATTTCCTCCTCGATTTGCTCCCGAAGTGAATGTCCTTGGTTGCCCTCTGTTCTGTCCCGAACCTTGACCTTGGAATCTGTTTCTGTTCCCACCTTCATTTTTACCACGATGCTCCTCTATGTCATTCTCAATCCGATACGCCATGTTCACCGCCGCTTGGAAGTTGGCGAAGTCATGAGTCAAAAGCTGCTTCCGGAACTCCACCCTTAAACCCTTCACAAACCTGTAGATACGCCTCTCTTCATCCGCTACCAAGTGAGGACAATATCGGGCCAACTCCGTAAACTTTCTTTGAATCGCGCTATAGTCATGGAACCTTGCTCCAGTTTCAGAAACTCAACTTCCTTCTTGTCTCTAGTAACCATCGGCACGAAATGATCCCGGAACTTACGTGTGAAATTCTCCCAAGTTTGCGGTGTCAAATCCCGGTCCCAACCATCCTTTACCACCTGCCACCAGTGCTCCGCGGGTCCCTCTAACTTGAATACGGCACATCTCACCTTCACCGGATCCGGATCTCCGTTGAAGCTAGGAGGAGACATCTTCACAAACTTCTCTAACCCATGGTGCCCTTGCCTACCTTCGGGTTGTTTCTGTCCCCTACCTTGATTCTGAGCTGCCATATTCTGAAGAAATACTCGGAACATATCCATCATTTCGGCATTCGGATTACCAACATTACCCAAAGCCCGATCCTGATCTCCATCATTACCCGCCATTAGTACAACTCCTGCATTAAACACTCGACATCAGTTATCACACACTCTCACTCAGCTAGACTCTACCCGAGAACTCTAACCGAGCTTTGATACCAACTGTGAGGACCCCGACCCGGAACCTACACGTGTCCCGAGTTGGAGCGTCCTCAAGCTAACCCAAATATACTAAACTTTTAAAACTTTGAATTAAACTTCAAACATCAACATCGATAACATTTCCATTTCAAAACATCTCCACTACTCTCCACATCGGAGGAAGAGTGGACCAACTTTGAAAATACTTAAACTGTTTTAGTTACAAAAGATTATGGTTTCAACGTAGAAAGTTTAAGTTTAATAATTACAAACTCCCAAAAGGAATTATAGCAAAATATACTTTCTACGCCAACCTAACGTACCCCGACAATACCCAAAAGCTCACTGCCAAACTCCTTTCCGTCCCACCTTGGGCCGGTCCGCCCGTCTCGGGATCTAAAAACATTAAAGGGAGAGGGGTGAGAATAAATCTCAGCAAGCTATTATGAATGCAGCAATATGCCAGATAAATGCAACACATAACAAGTCGCACTTAACACATTGGGAAAGCTATAAACACATTCCATTACCTTGGTTTACCTTTTTCCCGTCTGAACAGTAGTCGTACAACATTGGGTATAATAATACTCCAATCTTACAGTGAGCTGCTTAAGCAATACTCACGTCTTATAAGACCCGTTTTTCAGGGAACCAAATAAGACAGTAGCAACTCTGTAAGGATTTTGGCTCAATACAGATGCTATACCCCATCCTGTGGCCACAGGAGGGGACGGCCACAGATATAACATAATCCGATCACATTAGGTCACACTTCCATAATTGATCGTATTATGTTATACCCCCAATGTCAGCTGACTCACACATTATCAAGCACATAATAGATACTTGAATAAAATCCACAACAAGGGATAACAATATAGCAACATGGTAAAATATACTCATGCCCAACCAATATCACAGTGTAACATTTATTCCACACTATGCATAATATAGACAATGTAAATGAACTCAAGTAAGGCAAGGAAGTATCATCAATCCATCCTACAAGGTCATTGTACACTAATACATAGCCTCTATGAATGTTCAAGTTCAACTTACTAGGTAGGAGTCACAATCTATAAAGGATCAAACAAGATTGCAAAACAATTTCTGGTTTAGATTTAAAATCAGGATTCTGGGGTCTTGGGCGACCGCCCTTACCACTTGGGCGACCGCCCAAGTAAATTTCAAAAGGACCCTAAGCTTCTGCCCTCTTGGGCGACCGCACAGTACCTCTTGGGCAACCGCCCAAGAGGATTTTCCAAAGCATACCCTTTTCTGGACACATGGGCGGCCGCTCATGCCCCTTGGGCGACCGCCCAAGTGCCCAGCCAGCACTTCTTATTTTCAACCCTTTCCTTTAGCTCCAATTCCTTGCCTTTTTATCTACCCTAAAATCAAGAACACCAAGAGGGATTTCTCATCTTAACAAAATGCATCCTAAATCATGTAAACCCAAGATAAGGTAACCTTAGATTATTTATTCCTAAATTTTCCACCCATTTCATTTCCTCTAAATCATCTTACATGAACATTTACTTCCTTCTACTTCATTCTCTAATCATACAACTTCTATAAGGTTTCCCAAGCATGAACAAACATCACATGAACAAGAACAATATCAAAGAGATTATGAACATTTATAAGAAGGGAAATCATAACAACTCACTTGAGCCAATACAAGATGAAATGAAGCTTTTCTAGGCTTGATCAACTCCTTGAGATGAACCACTCACAAAAAGACACTTGGATTTGGAAATGGTTGAGGAATGAACTTGGTAAGGACTCTTGAAATGGGAGGCTTCACATGGCTTCCATGGAGATTTTTGTCTAGAGGAAGAAGTAAGAGAAATGATGAAGGAGGGGGGAAGAGTGTGGGAGTAGTAAGAGAGGGTATGGGGAGGTAAGGTAGGATGTTGACTTTAAGAGCCAAGGTTGAGGGAATTAGGGGGAAGGGAATGGCCCCCCCTCAAACTAAGGCTTTCACATTTTAATTAGACACATCACTCTAATTATTTATCTACCCAATTTATCCTCCTCCTATTATTCATTTATTTGTTATTTTTATATTTTTCCTAGAACATTAATTTATTTTACTATCATGTATCCTAACTTATGAAATCAGTATATAAAAATGGACACATAATATTAACAATAATATTAAAAGCACACAATATGATATTAAAATTAGTGCCTAGGGTTAGGGTCGTTACACTTGCCCCGATAGTCCCTTGGTCGATTCGGAGGAGGTAGCCCCGGTGTCTGGCTAAGAGCATGCTTGGTAACGGTCTCGGCTTCGTTCCCTATGAGGAAACTGTCGCCCCTAATGACTTCAAGGTCCCCTTGTCGGTTGATGAACTTGACACATTGATGAAGGGTGGAGGCTATGGCTTTCATGTGGTGTAACCAAGGGCGCCCCAGTAGAGCTGTGAATTCGGATGGGATGTCCATTACATGAAATTTTGCCGGCACCATTTGGGTTTCATACCAGAGTTCCAGAACCACCGTCCCCAAGATGGGACGGGACGTGCCATCATATGCCTTGACTGACCGGGTAGATGGGATCATGTGCCTTTCATTGATGCATAGGGCCCTCATCATGCTGAGGGGGAGGACATTAACGGCTGATCCGTTGTCCACCAATACTCCAGGGAGTGATGCGGTGTTGAGCTTAATGGTGATGTACAAAGCTTCATTGTGTTGGGAGACATCTCTTGGCAAATCTTCGTCGCAGAAGGTGATCATGCTGCCATATAGGCGGGGATCATAGATTTGGTCCTTGTCTCGGGATAGAGAGTCATCAAGCCAGTCACTTCGTGCTTTTTTCTTGCGAGGTAGAACCTTTGCTGAAGCCCCTGGGTTATACTGAGGCCGTTTGTGGCGGTTGCCATCTCCGGTCAGCATGTTGATTGAGTGGGAGCGCCAAACTGGCGTTGGTCTTTCTTTGTCGGTGTGCACTCGGGAGCTGGACAAACTGAATTTTAGCGTTCATGGGGATAGATTTCGATTGGCGGTAGAGTTACCCAGTCCACAATATTCGGTGTCCGAAAGTCTCAATTCCGTCGTTGGCAAGGCTTTTCGCTCTTCTACCCCTGTTTGCTTTGGGGAAGACTGGGCCGGAGTAGAGTACATAATAATCAAATCCCCAGATGGCTCCCCGAGCGTACCCACACCGGTATCACCGGCCTCGAATCTCTCCTTCAATTTTCCGGGAGGAAATTTTCTTCTTCTTAGGAGGACGGTCCTCGTGTATCCAAATCCCGATAGTCCCTTTCAAGGCGGTCGGGACAAGCCACAGATATCCCACCAAATGTGTTCTACTACTGGTGGCGGATTTGGGACCTCGGGTTGAGCGGTCTGGAATGACTTTGAGTGGAACTGATCCGGGGAGATCTGCTGTTGGGCTCATCTGGAAGCGAGTGGTTGGACTCCGTCGGATAATGAGAGGTATTAAGGTCCCGGGGAACAGGCATATGTTTGTCCTTCAGGGTAGCCCCAGTTAGTTGGGAGATTGTTAAGGTCCCGAAGTGGCGTGTGGCCTCTTCAATCCAGGCTTGCGTCTGCCTGGGTGTTCCTCCAAGGCTTTGATGGCCGACCATATTTCTTCCACTTTTCTCGATTTTCATCACCTGCATCGATATTTGCGGGATCATCACTTTGAGAGGGGACAACCGACGGTATGCCGAACTCTTTCGTCCCGATCGCTTTGGGGGCCGCTGCTCCCCGTAAGTCGACGGGCAGGAGTCCCGGCGGTGGAGACATAGGAATCTTGGGGTAGCATCTTGATGTATCCGGGACGATTAAGAAGAGTAGGAGAACTTTCTTCCTTCTTTGCGGTAAAAGTGCCATCGGAATTGAGACTGATAGTCAAAATATGACTTGCGACAACCCCCAGAAGGTCGTTAATTTGAGCCTCATGTCGATGTCTCATCTGTTCTACCAACTGGATCCAATAGTGGTCTGTCTGAGGGGTCCCGGGAGGCGGAGTGACGTTATCCCTATCATTACCGGCTGATGCAGACATTCAGAAACCCAGAGTCGGAACAAACGGCGAAGCTGATGACGCGCTTGACTCTTCCCAACTAATCAAACGGTGACCCGGTGTCCGGAACCAACCTTTGTGAGGAGCTGCGGGGGAAAGACACGAGGGTTCAGATGTCTGGGAATTGAAGGAGGGTAAGTGTTTGGGCTTTGGGCTCATGCAACATGCGGTTATTTGTTCACGTTTACTTAAAACATGTTTTATTAACCTAATCGGTTGGAAAAGATTGCTCTTCTTTTTCGCAAGGAGCTACCTCTGGATCACGGATCGGTGGGCCCCGTCACTACGTCTATAAGCCCTCGTATTCCACCCGTATTTCGACCTCCCAGGGTGGACGGATGCCCGGGCGAGGGTCCTATAGGGCAAGCGGGTCCCACCGACCGAAAGAAAAACGATCCTAAAAGTCGGCAAGGGTAATCGAGTCTTAACGAGCATTCGATGCAAATTACGGACAAAGCTGACGTCAAAGTCAAGATCATGTCCGAGGGCTCGACAAAAAGTCGGCATGATTTGGACTGATAAATGTCCACGATTGATCTTGACTTGTCGTCAATTAGGCCGTAATTAGGCATGGAATAATCATTAATCCTTGATGACTCAAAGGTCAATGCCGGGAGTCGTGTATAATTTGTGCGCCGAGCCGAAGTCAAGGCGCCCAATATCTTGGTCAAAGTCCGCGGCGGAAAACCAGCAGAGCTTCGACCGATTAGGGTCCCCGAAAGATATTGAGTCGGTATGCCGACAAAGGCTTGAAAGGAAAGGTCTATACACAGACAGGGCATGACACAGACCAAACTAAAAACCAACCGGGTCTCTGACAAAGTGTGTCACGACAAGTGCATGGTCGACACGAGGCTCCATGGGATGTTTGGGTAGTCCCGTGCTTGCACCGAGAGGCGTAATAAGACCAAACGGGCCGCGACAAGGATTTCCCCGGGTTAGGGACGTAGTGTGCAGTGTAAGGTCACGTGCGCGTAGTGTGCAAGCAGTCTATATTCTTTTTCTGAGTAAAATAGGATGCATGATTTTTTTTTGAAAATTTTCTTTTTTTTTTTTGAATTTTTTTTTTGAAATGAGCACATAAGCACATAAGCACAAGAATTCCGACAGTTAGGGACATGATTCTGATAGTCAAAATTTTGACTTTTTCCGAGGCGGCCAAGACAACACGAAAATGTGCAAAAATCAACACACACAACAAATGATTTATAAAGCCGGGACGGAAGCTTGACCCTCAAAAGCTTTTTTTTTTGAAAACGATGATACCGGTACGTGGGATTGTTAAACCACAATTTATCCCCGACTCGTGTTAGGAGGCGATAACGGGAAGTTTAATGGTTTCCACCGATATACCAAATATCATTTTTTTTTTGGAAAAAGCTTATTCGTCCTCAGCGGAGTCGCCACTGTGATGATGTGCCACCAAAATATTTCTCGGGAGAATTCGATTTTGCGTTTCTTTGAAAACCAAATAAAACCGGGAAAAGACGGAGTCGCCACGCCATTTTTGTTTTAAGGGCCAAAACTTTGAAAAATGCCCGAGATTAGAGATTTGGGTCCGGAGGTCATGTTACACGCCGGGAAGGACGTTAGTGTGCACCCGGAATGCCTCGTAAAACGAGTCTTCCAAGCTAAAAATCATTTATGTGTGTGTGTGTGTGTGTGTGTGTGTGTGTGTGTGTTTTGGCCAAAATAAGTTGATACTCAGAAAAGTAAAAATTGGGAATTATTTATTAGACTTTGGTCAGATCCCATGATTTTTGGTGTGATTTTTGGGTAGAGTTTTGGTACTCAAAAGATTTTTGGAAGTTGAAGAGCACTTCTGCCAGAATGAAAAAGGCAGTGGACACTTGATTTTGAAATAGATTTAAGGGCTTGAAAACTTCATAATCTGAGAAAACTCAGAGAATGAAAGTTGTTCCAGACACATCAAATAAGATTTCATTGAAAGAATTTTTCATTTTGGAGAAGATTTGAGGACTCAAAACCTTCTGGAAATCTCAGATATGAGATCTGGACTCCCAGAGACTGGTGATCTGACCTTCAAAAGAAAATTGGGAAAAGGGAGTTTTACTCACGAAAAAAATAAAGTAAAAATATGTCTGAAAAGATCTGGATGTTGGCTACAAAAAGTGTTTTGTAGTCAACACCAAATTATAAGTTTATCTGTGTCCAAAAATTTAGACCATGGACTGGGGTCTTAGAACTGGACAGCAACTTCTCAAGAAAGAAAAACATGATTTTAAAGGGGGTTTGGCATCCATGCTTGTCCCCATTTCCCTAGGTTTTGATTAGTGATCACTTGAAATTTTAGTGGTGAATCAACTATATCAAACCATCCTTGGGGTACATTAGGACTAAGCATTTCATTTGCTTGGGAAGGGGAATTTTATCCTTTGAAAATGAGATTTGATGTATGAAAATGATTTTTAGGGTTTTGAAAATGTGTTTTCTTTGCAAGAAAGTAAGAATACTTTGAAAATAATGTAGATCCTTGTAGAAGATCATCCATGGAGATGAACTTTCATGGTGATCTTCTTGGATCTAAGACAAGAAGATGAATGAACTACATTTTGTAGCTTGAAAATGCATGCATGGATGAGAGATTTAGGGTAGGGAGAGGGAGGTTATACCTATCTTCCTTGTGTTTGGTGTTTGAAGGCTTGAATGTACGAGTGTTTAGGGCTTGAATATGAGAGTGTTTGAGTGAGTGAGGTTTGGGAAGATAATCAAGAGAAAAGAGTGACAATTCAAGGGAATTCTCACTATTTTCTCAAGTATTTTCGCCAAGGTGCAACTGTGAGTTGTGTTCCTTCTTCTCTCTTCTCTTTTTTTTTTTGAGACTGGAGGGCTCAATTTATAGCCCTCTGAAAAATGCAAACATGTCCGCGCGGATGGGTTTGTCAGCGTGCACTGTTCATTAATTACAGCTTCAGGCTTTGGACACAAGGAATATTTTTTAAAAAAAATCAAAATAACAGCCAGTTTTTGTTCCATCAGTTTCTATTTTTGGTTTTTGACTATTTCTTTTGCTTTTTTGATTCCTTTTTTGGTTTATCTTTTTTTGGCAATCCCTAATCTACCCTTACTTGGTTAGAAATGTTAGGAATGTTAGGAATTGTTAGGAATGTTATAACTTTCGTTAATTTTCTAACGAAAATTCTAACAAGCTCAAATTGGAGCACTTACAGTCACACCATGTTTAAGAGGTACACTTTGAAAAACCTTTTGAAATTAGAGAAAGGGTTCGGGGTCAGGTTACGTGTTGGGAAGAATTGAGAGCTCACCCAACACGCCTCGTAAACGAGTCTTTCTAAAAATAACATCCAAGCATTCATAAGTGTGTGCAAATGTGTGGGACAATATATGATAAACGTGCTTTGCTTTTATTGATAAACTGAGGAACTACAACTTGTGAACCACTTGGTACGGGAGGCCACATCCCAATTACAATGAAGATTGAACAGAGATTACAACTAAAATGAACCTTCTGGAAGTGGCTACTTATGTCGCATGACCCAGGACACCACATGTCAAGTTGTGTCGCGTGACACTAATAGCCACCTTGCAGAGGTTTTACAAGGCTCAATTACAGAAACATCAAGTAACTATAATATCAAATTACATCATGAATTGATCTCATAGAGCATAGAAATTAACAAACGACATTCAAGAGGGTGTGGATATGGGAGATCCACACTCTCTTGATGAACAGGCACCAATATATCAAACTTATCTTATAAAACCAAACAATAACATGTAATGATCTACAGCATTAGAGACTTAAACAGAGAGATTGCGATCAGATATCATTAGCAGCTTGTGCATGAAATCATGGAGAAAATGGAGAGAGATAGAGAGAGGGAGAGAGATCGTTACCCTTGTAGTCCACTTTCACTATACCAAGTCGGTATAGGGAACCTTCAAATCAGCTTCTGAATGAGGATTCAAACACAGAAGGAGTGCTAGACTTAGATCTTTCAATGTGTATGTGAAGTATGTGTTGAATTGAATATGAGAGAGAGTGAATTGAGAGGATTGGTGTGTGTTGTGTGTATGAATGAGGAAAGGAATGAGGTTCTGGAGAGATTTTGACAGAGTGACCTTAGGGAGGCTGGAAGGGATCTAGAAATGAGAGGGGGAGGGTCTTATTTATAATCTGCTGGAGAGTGGCAACTTGAGTCGCACGACCTAACGCTTGTGCTTTCCATGGCTCGTTGTGTCGCACGACTGGACAAGACAATAACCATTTCTGGCGCCAACAACCTGTTCTGGAACATTCCTGGATAATTCCTTCTAGGTTCAAAACGAATAATTCTCTATAGGTCCTTTTGCATGGAAAAAAGACATAAAAGTACTTTCTTCGCAAGAAACTTATAAAAAGTTTCCGAAAGTCTCGAAATGTACCGAAAATTTACCAAAACGCCCCTAGTGCAATTTTATTATATTAATGTGTGTATGTGTATGTGTGTGTGTTTTTTTGGTAGTGGTTGACGGTGGGGGATGGTGGTTGACGATAGTTGATGGTGGTTAACAATGGTTGAAGGTGGTTGAAGGTGGTGGTGGTAATGGTATTTTAAAAATAATGCATTAATAATTATAAACACATATTTCTTTAATTATGTTTAATATTTTTTTAATTACTAATTTAAATGATTTTTGAATAAATATTTATTTAATTACACAAATATATTTAATATATTAATCATATAAATAATATTTTATTTATGCCAAGGAAATTATTCGTCAGTAATTTCGTAGGCAAAATTTTCCCAAGGAAAATCATTTTTTTTTTAATAATAAATCAATAATTAACAAGGACAAACTCCTTGGCAATTTCCTTGGTAAATTATCAAGGACATATTCCTTGACAATTTCCTTGGTAAATTGCCAAGGAATTCCATTCCTAGGTGAAATTACCGACGTCTCATTTGCCAAGGAAATTTTCTAAGTTTGCCAAGGAAATTTTTTCCTCACTAAAGTATATTTACCAAAGAATTTGTATCGATTGCCAAAGAAATTTGTCCATGGCAATTGCGATTTTTTTCGTAGTGTTTGCAATTAAGTGTTGAGATTGACAGCTTCATCTTCATGGGTTCTCTCTCTGTATTTAATTCCTTGAATTTCAATTTTATTCTATGTAATATAATTCTATTTCTATAACAAGATAAAGTTGATGCAATTAAAATACTTCTAGCATGATGCTACTAATAATGTGCTAAGAAAGCATTATCTTTATAAATACACCTACTCTATTTCAAAATGAATTTGTTTAAAAGTAAAATAAATATCAATAACAAATTCAAATTATTTTAATGTTCATTTTTAGGAGGTAGTAATATTTTTAAAGAGAGAATTATATAACAGATCTATGGTTTCATAAAGTTTGAGATCAATTGATCTTTTTATTTTATGATCCTCAATTATATGATTAAATGATTTGTTTGTGATGAAATTAAAGTATTGATAATGAATCTAAAATGAATGTTTGAAAAAATTGGTAAAGGAAATGTTGTATTTTTATTGATAAATTTCATTTTTATTAGTAACTTATTGAAAAAAATTCTTATAAAATAAATGAAGATAATCTATATTGGATATCTAATTTTAAAGAAGATAGTCATTCCAGAAAATGTACTATGAACGTGATGTTTAACAAATGTACTATGTTTAAGAAAGCTTTTCGAAATGTGTAATTCATTTCTTCTATCCCTACTTATTAATAATTTCTTTTTTAAAACATATATTAGTATATGTTTATGATGTTGTCTCCATAAAAATCAATACAATGAAATTTTTCTTTTCTGAGAAAAATAATATGTGATTTCTTAAGTATTGTTTACAGGTAATATATAACAACCAATTTAGTTTGTAGTTTTGTTTCTTTCTTTGTTTAATTTTCTTTATATTTTTTTCATTTTTGAACTAGAAAATTTTATATCTCGCCGTGCATCGTACGGGGATGAAAATTCCAAAATGTTATTTTTAAATATTTATTTACCAAAATAACACTCAAAAAACATATTTACCAAAATAACATTTTTTTTTAAATCCGAAATTTCAATTTTCGGTTTTAATGTAAATCCGACATTTCATTTTTCGGATTTAATTTGAAATAAATCCGGAATTTTGAATTCCGGTTTTGAATTTTAAATAAATCCGGCATTTCATTTTGTCGGATTTAATTTGAAATAAATCCGGAATTGCAAATTCCAATTTTAAAAATAATTTTTTTTTTGTCGAATCAGAGGAGGAGGAATTAATTTTCTGAAAAGGTAGTTTTAAATCCGGCAGTGCGAATTCCGATTTTGAAAATAATTTTTTTGTGTGTTTTTGTCACATGTATTTGTTTTAAAAGTTTTTTTGTTTTTTAGTTTTGTCACGGGTTGGGTTGGTCTGGGTGGTCATTTCCATCATGCATTTTAACTTGTGAAAAGAAAGAAAAGAGGAAGAAAGAGAAGGAACTTGAGAAAAGAAAGGAAAGCAGGAAGAAGAAGAAGAAGAAGAAGAAGAAGAAGAAGAAGAAGAAGAAGAAGAAGAAGAAGAAGAAGAAGAAGAAGAAGAAGGAAAGAAAGAGTAAAAAGAAGAAGAAGGTAGAGGAGGGAAGAAGAAGAAGAAGAAGAAGAAGAAGAAGAAGAAGAAGAAGAAGAAGAAGAAGAAGAAGAAGGAGGAGGAAAGAAAGAGTAAAAAGAAGAAGAAGGTAGAGGAGGACTGTCAACAATTAATACAAAGTAAGTATTATATCAATTATTTATGTTTCTGCTCATTATATGTACAACTGCTTAGAACAAAAACGTACTTATAAGGTATATAGGTCTGAAACCAGCCACGCCTAAAGTAATTGTAGAATCATATATACGTATGAAATAAACATATGTGGCGGTCTGAATTCACAGATAGGCAGGGAAAAATTATAACCACGTACTTTTAAAGTATAAGTCAACTTTACCGTAGAAAAATGAATTTTATTGTAGCAGTACTGTAGCAATTAATTATTCCTACTTTAATTTGATTTTATATTTGTCATTTTCTATTATTATTCTCATGCTATTATCCAGCAAATTTTCATTACAATTTTGGAGAATTTTTGTTATATTGCAAGGTTAGTATTCTTGTGTTGTTTATTATGTAAATTTATATTATTTTTTGTTAAATTATTATGATTTGACTATGATATTTTTGTGTTTCAGATAGGTCAATTTGCAGTGCAATCTTTTGTTGATCCAGGGCCGATAAATGGTTCTGTATTGACTTTACAGGCTAACCATCGGTCGAATTATATTTGGGCTGGACAACCGGTTGAGAAACTTAGAATTAGAGGTTCAACAGGGCTGCCCAAAATATTGGATTGGAGGATAGTTGAAAGTCTCAAACATGCTGAATTTTATGGGGTGTATAATTTGGGTCATTTCCAAATAGATTGGCATTTGATAGAGGCTTTGGTTGAGAGATGGCGTCCGGAAACCAACACCTTTCATTTACTCGTAGGAGAGATGACTATCACATTGGAGGATATTGGTATTCTATGTGGCCTTCCTATAGATAGAGATGTTGTGATTAGTTCAGAAACTTCTAAGAAAAAGGGGGAATGGATTGAGTTATGCGAAGAGTTACTTGGAATTACACCATCTAAAAGTGAACTGAAAGTTTGTTCATTGTTTGTTACAAGAGTTCTACAAGGCTTTCCGTACTTTGGTCAGCTTCCCCCAAACGCGGAGCGGTGGATGATTGATTGGTACACCCGAGCTTATATTTTTCTATGCTTGGGGGCTAGTCTCATGGCAGATTATAGTGACAACAAAGTGAAGTTGATATACCTGCCACTGCTGAGGGACATTCAGAAGATTGGAGATTTTAGTTGGGGTAGTGCAGTATTGTCCTTTTTATACAGGGGGTTGTGTGTAGCAACGAAACCTAGTTCAAAAACTTGTGTTAGTTTCTTGACTATTGTCCAGGTATGTAAATTATATTTAATTGCATGATACTATTGGACTAAACATGTTTCTTAGGTGACTTTTTTTATATATATAGCTTTGGGCATGGGAGAGGTTGTTGTGTACACAACCTATTAGGCGTTAAGTAGACATACTTCAGCAGGATGGATCGTTGCCATTGGGTTGCAGGTATACTTATTTTACTTCATTTTTCTTATGATCTGTTTATTATTTCTTCACTTTTTAGTCACTGTTTTTTATGTCAATTGCTCCGTATGTAGGCGGAAGAGTCCCCTTTCCTATTCAACTATTACCGCCCACAACCACTGTGGCTACCGAGATCAGCTTTCACTTTTGACCTAGGATCAGGTTATTTGGCAGCCATATTTAGGTGTCAGAAGTCCATATTTTTGTTATCAGGGCCAGAGTATATGAAGGGCAAAGACGCCCCTTATCTGTTTTGATAGAATTGAGTGGCACCTTCCAGATCGTGTTATGAGGCAGTTCGAGATGTTGCAACGGATCCCTCCCGATTGTGACACTAATGAGGAACTGCATCGGATTGACCGTCGAGGTCAATCAAAGGAGAACTTGATGATCTTACACCGCAAGTACATAGATATGTGGGACAGACGAGATGATATGGTTATTGATGGAAACAATGGTGTAGAGGAGTTGGACTATACCCATATATATATGATATGGTACAGATCTATTACTCGGACGTTGTTACAGAATTCGTTCACTGTAAAGGATCAGGGGTACAGGCCCACTACAAGAAAACTGACAAATATCGACGGAAATTAGGGACGAAAATAAATTCGTCGCTAATACAGACGGATTAGCGACAGAATAGCAATGACCTAGAGTGAAAAACAAAAAATGAAATTAGGACGAGATTACCGACGGATTTAGTGACGAATTCCATTCCGTCTCTAATCCGTCACCATTTTGGCGCCAAAAATTTGCGCACTTTTTTACCGACGGATTTATGACGGAATGGCGACGGATATTTTTACCGACGGATTTGAGTCGTTGCTAAATTATTTAAAATAATTATTAAATTTATATTTTAAGTTAGCGACGGATTAGTGACGGATTTAATTACCGACGGATTAAAATCCGTCGGTAAATTAATTACAAATTATTACCGACGGATTTGAGTCGTTGCTAAATTATTTAAAATAATTATTAAATTTACATTTTAGGTTAGCGACGGATTAGTGACGGATTAAATTACCGACGGATTAAAATCCGGCGATAAATTAATTACATATTATTATCGACGAATTTGAGTCGTTACTAAATGATTTAAAATAATTATTAAATTTATATTTTAGTGTAGCGACAGAATAGTGACAGATTTAATTACTGACGGATTAAAATCCGTCGGTAAATAAATTACTTATTATTACCGACGAATTTGAGTCTTGCTAAATGATTTAAAATAATTATTAAATTTTTATTTTAGGGTAGCGACGTAATAGTGACAGATTTAATTACTGACGAATTAAAATTCATCAGTAAATAATTTACATAGCATTTACTTTTTTTTTCGATAAATAAAACTATTTGAGATGTTAGTTAATATTGAATTTTTTTTTTAAAAAAGTTATATAAAAAAAGTTAAGAATTTTTAAAGAAATGAAAGTATATAATAGACAAAAGAAAGACGGATAATATCATTTACTTTTTTAATTTATTTATTTTTTTGATAAATAAAACTATCTGAAATGTTAGTTAGTAGTGAATTTTTTTTAAAAAAAAAAGTTATATAAAAAAAGTTAAGAATTTTTAATAAAATGAAAGTATATAATAGAAAAAAGAGGGACGGACAATAGCATTTACTTTTTGAATTTTTTTTAAAAAAATTGGATAAATAAAACTATTTGAGATGTTAGTTAGTAGTGAAATTTTAAAAAAAAAGTTATATAAAAAAAGTTAAGATTTTTTAAAGAAATGAAAGTATATACAGAAATGTAGGACGGACAATATCCTTGACTATAAGTTTTTTTTTTACTAGAGATAAATATTTTTGTTTTTTTAGTAAGAAATTTTTTTTCTCAAAAAGTTATATATAAAAGTTTTGTTTAGAAAATAACTAAACAAATGATAGTATAATATATACTCCCTTCATCCCGGCCGAAGTGTCCCAACCTTACTTTTTGGGTGTCTCATTTAAAATGTCTCAACCCAAAAAAGGAAAGTTTTTTGTTACTTTTTTATTTGTGGGACCCACTTGTCATACTCACAATAAATATTCACTAACTATTTCCTACCCCACTTTCTCTTTTCTACATCACTTTTCAAACTCACAACATTTATTTTACTATACACTTTTTGCATTATATATATTCATTCCTTAATTCCCGTGCATGATTGATTTTGGGACACTTCGGCCGGGACGGAGGGAGTAGAATTTTGGTTAAAAAATAATTGATGCAAAAAAGAAAAAGGAAAAAAGGGTTTTTTCTCAAAAAGTTATATATAATAGTTTTTTTGTACTTTTTTTGAATAAATAAAACTATTTGAGATGTTGATTAGTAGTGAATTTTTTTACAAAAAGTTATATAAAAAAGTTAAGAATTTTTAAAGAAATAGATGTATATAATAGAAGAGAGACGGACAATAGCATTTATATTTTTTTAATTTTTTTATTATTTTTTTTGGATAAATAAAACTATTTGAGTTGTTGGTTAGTAGTGAATTTTTTTACAAAAGTTATATAAAAAAGTTAAGAATTTTTAATGAAATAAACGTATACTAATAGAAGAGGGTTGACAATAGCATATATATTTTTTTAATTTTTTTATATTTTTTTTTTGGATAAAGAAAACTATTTGAGATGTTGGTTAGTAGTGAAATTTTTTATAAAAAAAGTTAAGAATTTTTAAAGAAATAAAAGTATATAATAGAAACGGGACGGACAATAACATATATATATTTTTTATTTTTTTTATATTTTTTTTGGATAAATAAAACTATTTTAGATGTTGGTTAGTAGTGATTTTTTTTTAAAAAAAAAAATTATATAAAAAAATTAAAATTTTTTAAAGAAATAAAAGTATATAATAGAAGAGTGGACGGTGTATGTGTATATGATATATGTTTAAGGGATTGGGTGTTTGGTGTATGGGGTATATGGTATAGGATATGAGTTATGCTTTAGGGTATAGGGTATGGGTGTCTGGTGTGTGTGTATATGATATATGTTTAAGGAATTGGATATATTAAAAATTCTTTTATTTAAAAATTATTAACTTTTTTTATGTGTATGATATAATATTATTTTATATTTTAAATTATTATTATTATAAATTATTTTTAATAATTATTATAATAAAGAAATGAGGGTTTAGGGGTAGAAATATGATTTAAGGAAAGATGAAAATGTCAATTATTACTTATTATCAATTAATCATATTTTTAGGATTTGTGGTATATGTATATGATTTAGGGTTTAAGGTTTGGGATATAAGTATATGAGATTTGGGATATAGTAATAAGTATTATTAATATTTATTTTATAGATTAAATTATTATTATTGTTAATAAGTATTTTTTATAATTTATTACTATCAATTATTACTTAGGTATATTAATTTTTCTTAGAAGTTTAAATTATTTAATTATTATTATCAATAAATTATATTTTTAGCCATTATTCTTTTAGGATTTAGAGTGAAATTCAAGGCATAGATATATTAATATTTCTTAGAAGTTTAATTTATTTTTTTATTTTACGTATTTTTTTTCTATATTATTATCATAATTTTTATTTATTGTATATTATTCAATTATTAGGTATATTAATAATTATTTTTTACTAATTATTATGATCATTAAAAGTTTTTTGTGATAAAAAAATAAACATAAGAGGTGGCAATAAATCATTAGAACATACTCCCTCCGTTCCGCTACAAATCGCACACTTTCCTTTTTGGGCGTTCCATTACAAACCGCACACTCCCAAAAAGGAAACTTTATATTAATAAAATATTCACCCTACTCCACTCATTCTCTCTCCTACATTATTTTAATACTCACAAGACCATTATAATTTACTATTCCCTCCACTCATTATCTCTCCTATTTTACTTTTACACTCACAACATTTTATTAAAATATCATATTTCTTAATTCCCGCGCAAACAGTGTTATTGCGGATATTAGCTGGGAAAGAGGAGTATATATTCACATGGATCACTACCCCAAGCAACATCTTCACCATTAAATACATCAAATATAAATTAATCCAATGATCCAAATTCATTCATGAAAAACACAAATACACTCACTTGATTGGCTTTCTAATTTCACAAGGATTGATTTTTAAATCAATCTGGACCATTAATTGCACACATCCAATGGTCCAAAATCATCCTACCAAAACCCCACCACATTATTTTCTTCCCATTCCAGCCTCCCTCATTCTCTCTCAATCTCTGATCGCCTCCCTCATTCTCTTCCCTTCACTGCATCACCGACGCCCCTCTCCCCTTCATCGCCATCACGGCGGTAAGCTACCCTACCACATTATTTTCCTCCCATTCCAGCCGCCTCCCTCAATTTCTCTCAATCACCGATCGCCTCCCTCATTCTCTCCCCTTCACTGTATCACCGGCGGCCCCTCTCCCCTTCACTGCCATCACGGCGCCCTCTTCCCACTACCAGAAACTGAGGCTTTAGCGACGGAAATTATACTATAGCGAAGGAATGATTTTGGCGTCAACTTTACCGATGGAATTGAATTCCGTCGCTAACTTCCGTCGCTAAAAACGAATATTCCTCGAATATTCGTTTCTTTACCGCCACTAAATTGGGGCCTGATTTACCGACGGAATATTCCGTCGCTAGTTCCTTTCTCCGACGGAATTATTCCGTCGGTGAAAAGTTATTATATTTTTATTTTTTTATTTATCAGCGACAGAATAATTTCGTTGGTGATTATAATATTTAATTTTTAATTATTTTTAATTAATCAGGGACGGAATAATTCCGTCGGTAAAAATTAAATATATTTTTTTAAAAAATAAACCAGCGACGGAATATTTCCGTCGATGATTAATTAATTTTTTTATTTATCGACGACGGAATATTTCCGTCTATGATTATAAAATTTAATTTTTAATTATTTTTAGAACTAATTAACAAAATAACTAACTGAAAACATTAAAAAATATAACTAAAACGTTAGAAAATTGACTGGAATTTCAAAAAACTAACTGAAATTTTGAAAAACTAACTGAGAACGTTAATAAATTAACTGGAAACGTTAAAAAATTGACTGAAATTCTAAAAAACTAACTGGAAACGTTAAAAACCGATCGGAATTTTCGAAAAACTAACTCGAAACCGTTAAAAGCCGATCGAAAACGTTAATTGCCCAAGTTCTATTATTGTTGCAAGTACAATTATTACTTGCATGGTTGCACCCACCCATATTCCAGCT